>JAQIWX010000010.1:0-52022 GCA_034696785.1 Lepidocyrtus cyaneus | reverse complement strand
CGGACAGACAGACAGACGGACAGACAGACGGACCAGACATTCTTAATATCTTGCAAAGCTACGCTGCAAGATAATAAATGAGTCACAAAGAGCAGCTTTTTATAACAGCATGACAATGTCAATCAAAATCGATCCGATTCTTCGAAGGTGAGACGATTGTACATGCTTGGTTCGAAAATGATGCATTAGTATTTCAGTTTTAAAATACTTTTGTTTTTCAAGATTTTAAAAAGCATGTTTTATATCATAATATCGCCCGACGTTCCTACCATGAATATGTAGCATGTGAAAAGGTAGTAAAATAAAGTTAAATGAAAAAATTAAGTATATTATCCACAAATTTATTCCTAACACCCTTTTTATTTCGTCTTCAACTTCCCATTCATCATCTCCAACAGAAAATTACAAATAATCTTTTGAATAATATTCGTTGCTTGTACATAACACTAAAACGTATCTATATTTTTTGGAAATATTTTATTTTAGAATTTACTTCATCCTCATCAAAACTCATCTCATTCCACACACAAAAATTAAAATAGATGCAATGTAAAATAACAAAATCACACTTTTTTTTAAACCCATGCGCTGTTCAGTTGGTAGATGTACCTGAATGTTTATATCCTGCATCATGAGTCGAAACAAACATTTACGGTTTCGTAATTAATTAACAAGAAATTTCAAAGTTGGGGTCAACACATCAATTTCATTTATTCATGCATCCTGAAATACTTTAAAAAAAAGAAACTTTTTTTAAATTTTATTTTATAACATTTCCGACTCTTTGCTATTCATGACGGCAATCCTAGCCGGGTTATTTGGCTTGGGAGGGTTGTCCGCATTGTTTTGGAGGGAGGCTTGCTTATAGTTCATCGGTCCGTAATTGTACAGTTGACGGTAGTCCGAGTCCGCATATTCCAAATCACCCTCTTGCGGAAGTAGTGGCTATGCAATATTAAAAAAATATGCAAAATAGGTATGCAAATTATTATGTAATTTGTAATTTATGCAGGATGTAATTTTTCACCGGGTATTTTTCATGAAACAGGACCAGCCCAAGGGAAACATCAAATCAATCAATCAATCAACATAAAAAACGCCACTTTTCTCTCGAATCAATTTTTTTTGTCATTATCATCATCACTCATTCCAACTGTTTTTATTATTAATATTATTTGGTAAGTTAATAATACACATACACACGGTTGTTTTTTTCTTCTTTTAAAATGGAAACTTTTCAGTCAAAATACAAACAAATTACATATTACCAATTTAATCAATCTTCTCGCAGCAGCATTGTCATCAAAAAATCTCAAATTTCCTTTTTAGAACTAATTTTATATCTTAGTTTTTGTAGACATATAAAACACTATTGTTTTCCCATCAATACTAAAAAACATGTATTTTTTAAATGTTTCTTCTTCTTCTGTTATCACAAAAATCTACACCGCACTGTTTTGTTAGCATCTTAAATAACCTAGTTAATTATGCCTAATTTAGCTTGTAGTTTTAGACGACTTTTACAGAATACTACGCACGTTTTATGTCACGGTTAAAAAACAGGTTTAGTTGATCAGGGTGGGGCCACAATTATAACTCATTCATACCGAAGTGGACAATAACCTTAGTAAATGTGACTAACTATAATTATTAATGATTGAAAATATAAAAATTATATATGATTTAATGGTAACTGTGATTAAAAAAATTACAAAAAAAAGAACAGAAGAAACGGTTGAAAAAGGAGCAATAAAAATATCAAACAATTGTTTTTAAAAATATTCAAAATCACAATGAAAAAATATCGCACGTTAATTAAAACTTCAATATGAATATTAATAATTAATTAATTAATAATAATAAATTTTGGGGAATATGTGTCGGAGGTGGTTGTTTTGTGTGGAGCGGATATTGGCTCGAGGACTTAACCGTGACTATAACTTACTTATAAAATAAATCTACATAGCTTCACATTGTCAATGTACACATTAAATGTCAAATATCGTATATTAGTTAATTAACTACTTTCTAGCTTAAACGAACTCCTGACTTAAAAGATGGGCTGTGGAGAGCTGTCCGGGAAATACGCTTGGTATATTAATTTAGTTGGAGTATGCAAAATGGTTACATGTTTCTAGCTTGTGAATGATTCCAGTTAACCTAACTTCATGATTATCTATTCTTAAATATTTATTTTATAATCAAATATTAATTATTTTATTTTAGCCTAAACTGCGATTGTATGAAACACGTCGTTTTTTCATTAAATTAAAAATATTCCAATATAACAACTAGCTTCTTAAGATTCGAACTAGTACACTGGAGGAATACTTATTTTCTTGTTAAAAATATTTAGTTCCTAATAAGCGCTTGGTCAATCCTTCTTCCTTAATATTTGGATTTTATTTTTTAAAATGTTTCGAGTTTTTTAAAATTGTAATTAATGTTGGCTTTGGTTTCGTTACCGGATTGATATAGAACTTAAAGATAAATATTTAAATGTACAGCTGACACTTTGATAAATTACATCCGTATCATCATCATCATCATAAAACATTAACTAACTTTTCAGTTACTTTTTTTTCTATTTACAATATACAAGTTACAATATACAGTTAATTAGTTAGTTAGCATGTGCGACGGTTCTGTGGTAGGCATGCAATTTTTTTTAAACACTAATGCTTACTCACTCTCCGCTAAATATAGATCCGACAGTGGAGTAAAAAGATTTAATTACTCATTAAATATTTTGGTAATTAGTGCTAGTAATAATGATATATCTGTATTTTGTCTTAAACTGTCCATCTCCTAAACAAATTATTCTGATCATCCGCTATTTACATTTTATACAAATAATAATGATACAGTAAAAAATAAAAATTGTACATTAGCTCGTTTTTATTTTATTAGTTTTTTTTATGTACATGTCGGTTTTTTTAAAAAGTGCAATAAATTCATTGCGTAAGTATGAAAGAGTGCATTTTTTAAAACAAAAAAATGTAAATAATTATTGATTGTAAAAAAATGTCATTTTGGACTATGCTCCCTAAAATATCCGAGTAAAACTACTCATATCATTGGATGTACTATTTCAGCTCTTGTTTTTTCCCTAAAAATAAGATCAAAGTGCAATTGTGTATTTACATTCATGTTAAACTTTAAGCTATCATCAGCGCAGCTTATAAGTAATTTATGCAGATTATCTTTAAAGTTTTATGATTATCAGCAACAATTTTTGTTTAGAAATCTTTCACTTCCTTCTATCAATATAGCTACTTTTATATCTCTGTCCTTAGCCTAGATTACAAAACGGTGTCCTTTTGTCAGACATTTATTTCGCCTCGTATGTGGGGAAACCCGGGCCCGCCATTACTCCCACTACCCGGGACAATCAGCGGGATATCGTGATGGTGTTTGCTGTTATGATGGTTGAGGAGGTGGGAACTCCCCCCATTCATGGATTGGGGATGAGGGGGACGGGCAATGGGGACTCCACCATTTCCGGAAATATAGCCGTTGGAGTGACTGCCAGCGCTCCCATTACTCCCGGCGTAGCCATTATTCCGCCCCTTCCCATTATTCTGGGGATGGCCATGGACTAGATCCGCGTACCAGAGGGAGGGACCACCACCCCCACGGCGCCCTGTTGTGCCACCACCACCGCCGCCAGTGTCCATTATGTCAGCGCTATTCATATTGTTATGATGATGATGTCCACCGCCCGTGTTACTGTTGCGGTGGTGGAGGTGCTGCTGCTGCTGCTTTTTCCGGTTCAAAGAGGAAAATATGAGATCGGCTGGTTGGGCGGAGGGGAATGTCCGATGGGTGGTGGCATAGGTGGGTTGTCCCCCGTGACCATGATGATTGTTCGGTCCCCCGTTTGGAACTCCACCGCCCATACTGGGATGGAGGGGATGATTAAGTGGCAGGGGCGGCCCGAGGGGATGATGCTGCTGCTGCTGATGGGGATGATGATTGTTGTGGTTGTTCATTGTGTGGGATTGGTTAAGTAGATTGTGATTGTGGTATTGGAGGGAGAGGGGGGTCAGCAAGGTCTGTCGGTTAATATACAAACATATTTACACACCCAATTAGATTTACATTTTTTCACAAAGAGAAAATTAAAAACAACAACAACGTATTTTGCAAAATATAACACAAGCAATATAATAATCAACAATTTACAGTTAATTACATTGCCAAATACAAAAATTAGAAATGAAATTAGTGAAAGTAGTGAAAGTAAAAATTCTCAGCAGATTCAATTTTTGAGCCCAAAAAGCGTTCGCCTTTCCATGTACAAAGTGGTTTTTAATTGGGTTAGGCTTTCATTATAGCAAATTGATTGCAATTGCGAGAGCGAGAAATGAGAGAGGAGAAAGTGGATAAAGTTGAGAGTGGAAAAATATGTACGAGAGGATATCTATAATTACTTTATAGTATAGTGGTTTATTAATTGTGTTAAAAAAAATCATTACATATGAAACATTTCATTTGTGTTTTCTCTACTTTGCATATAAGTTTCTGTATCCTTCATTGCATCATTCTCAGTTTTTTATAACGTACTACTACACCTCATGGAGAGGAGTCTTTTTGGTGAAGGGGATATTCTGATAAACGTGCTTGGAGTTCTTGGCCTGGATCCTTGGAGCGGCGAGTGGCTGTTGGAAGCTGTTCTTAACGCTGTCGAAAAACGTGGACTTCTTGTCATTAGTTAACCATTGTTTCTCATCAGAGTCATCAACTTCGAAGTCCTCGTCGTCCTCTAACTCCTCTTCATCATCGTCATCTTGTGTCAAGTTGTTATTGTCGTCATTACTGCTGCTCCCTCCACCTCCACTAGCACTGCTGCTCCCTCCACGACGGCGATTATTATTGACACGGGTTGGGTTGGCCCTTCTCCCAATTACGGCAACGTCAGTCATCCCTAAGTCCGTTGTCTCCTCTTCATCATCCTCATCGTCCAGCATGGGTGGTGGGGGGATCTGCTTATTCCCAATTAGGGGAGGGGGGATGGCTGACATCTCGAAGTCTTTTTGGTGGTGGGAAGAAGTTCCTCCTTTATTTTTCTTCTTGGAACTTTTCCTTTTCTTCTCTTCCCTCTGGTTTGTAACAGGCTCACCAGTAACACCACCACCTCCACCACTTGGTTTAGTATTATTATTCCTCCATAATGTGGTGGAAGTGGATGAGTCAGAGGAAGAAACGGGCTGTTTGATTTTCCCAGCAAATAATCCGGTTGGAATATAATTACCGGAGGAGGAAGAAGAACAAGTAGTTTGATGATGGGTGGGAGGTAAAATGCTGGACGTGGCGGTCGAGTTTTTGGACGTGGGTTTTGTACTAATGGGCGGCTTCATTCGATTATTACTGTTACTATTACTATTAGTATTGGATTGAGCTCTAGATTGACTGCTGTTGGGAATGGAGGGGAAATCTGAACTGGAGGAAGTTATGCTCGAAGCTCCTGAAGATGACGATGATGCTGCTGTTGCTGCTGCTGCCGCAGTCCTCTTGGCAAGTGCTGTGGTGCCCATCACCACAGTTCCTCCCGGAGTGGTCGGAGGGGAGATGGTGGCGTAGTGGTGGTGATGATGACTGGGGGAATATTGGCTGCTGCTGCTACTAATTTTATTAGCATTTTTATTGGCAATCGTGTTGGCCAGGGTGATGGCCTCAAGCTCGTCCGAGTTTTGGGGGAGAAGGCTGGACGGATGGGTGGCGGGGATATCAGTGCTGCTGTAGTGACTTGGCTCATTTGTATCTATGGATAAGTCTTGATGAGTTTTGTAGACCTCCTTGCAGCTCCGGGAAAGATTTTTGGTCATGCCGTATAGTAATTGGGGAGTCTCGGGTAGCCCCAGTCCAGCTGTTACTTCTGGAGCGGCTACTCCATCCCCTTCCCTGGAAATCCAGCAGGGTCCCCGGCCATAGCCGAAGCCATTATGGAGATTGCCAGCGCTGGTGGATTTACCGCGAACGGATCGGAAGAGGACTCTGGGGGCTTCGGGGATCCGGAATGGGCGGTAGGAGCCGCCCGACACGGAGGCAATCCTTTGGGGTCTCACCGTGGCCAGTTTGATGGGGGGAACTAGATTATTCGGATGGGTAGTCATAGTCATGGAATAGACTAGTCGAGCGTCAAGTGGCTTGGTATTCACATTTCTGTTATTATTATTATTATTGCCGTTGGTCTGCTGGTTATTCCGACCATTTCGGTTGAGCAAGTTCCTCCACTCATTTGGTGGAGGGAGGGCGGGAGGAGTTTGTTGATGTTGTGAAGGATGATTAAAATTACCAACATGCTCATCACTCCCTCCTCCACCACCACCACCACCGGAGGGAGTGAAGCCCGGACTCCCATCCGAAAGATAGCTAAAGGACTGGATGGACTGATTAGCTTTGATTGGAGTGGATGTTTTGGGGCCTCCGGCCTGTTGTTGTACCAACTGATGGTGGAGTTGCTGCTGCTCATCAGTGGTGGGCTTAACAATGTTAACGGGTTTGAGGGAGGAAGTGGAGCTGGAGTTGGAAGGGGGCAGAGGAGGGGCGGCTTTCCTCTTTAAGGACGGGACTCCTCCAGCCGCTGATGATGATGATGCTCCTGATGCAACTCCTTCTTTGGCATCCTCCCCCAATTTCTGTGGACGTTGATACGGGTGTTGTTGTGGTGGATGATGTGGAGCTCCACCGGGCTCTGCAGGAGGATGCTGATGAGTGGAAGTAATTGGATTACCGTTTGATTGTGTTTCCAGGGAGGGAGCGCCGGACGATAATCCTTGGGAAGTGGAAGCAGCAACTCCACCAGCAGCAGCGGCGGCAGCAGCAGCAGCTTTGTTCTTTTGGCTTCTCGTCGAGCCATAACCGGAGGAGCCAGTTTGGCTCAGTTCGCTTGGGGGCCTTACATCTCCCACGGACTGATTATGTTGATTTTTGGGATGGAGATGAAAGTGGAGGAAATTGGATATAACATAACATGGCATTCCACAAAGGATGGGTAAAGGGGCAACGGGAATATAATAATGAATGGGTGGACATCGGATGAGCAGGAACAAAAGCCGCAAAAACATAAATAGCCAGCGAGTCATCATCGCAATATCATCCATGGATGGGGAGAAAGCGACAAAAAACACAAACGACGCATGTAACAAGGATGGATGGATGGATGATGACATGACACAAAAAAAACGGCAGGTTTTTGTTGGCAGCAGGCACAGCGATAATCAACGAAAAACAAAAAAAAAATCAAAACAAAAAAAAAACAATTCAATTAGCTTTTTTTTCTTTCTTCAAACAAAAACAAAAAAAAAACACGAATGAACTAACAAACAAACTTTGACAAAAGTCAAAACAATTTTTGACAAAGCTGGAGAGAAGCTTTTTTTATCATTTTTTTCTCTCAACAATAAATTAGATAAATATTAAATAAATATTTATAGCAGAAAAAAAATATATGTATGTATTTTTTGAAAGCTGGTTCTTTGACTCTGTTACATTACCTTTGACTGAGGAGACTGTAGGCCATGAAAGGGGAGATTTTCGTAGAACGCCTTCCCATCATCATTTAGATCCCCTTTGCGATGAGCGGGACTGGGATCTATTTGGGGGAGAAAATCAAGAGCAGAAAAAGATTAAAGTGAGTTCCAATAAAAAACACATTAAAAAAAACAACTTTGCTGTTTTCATTTTTTTTTAAACATAGTTCCAAAGTGCTTTCTACAGAAAGGTAAATAAAAAATTTGACAGGGAAGGGAAGAAGAAAGAAATAAATATAAATTTAATGAGAGGGTGAAAGTTTTTTAAAAGATAAAAGTAATCAGTTATAATGAGGACCAGGAGGAGACCTAATCATCATCATTATAAGTTAGGCTACAGGAGGGAGTAAATTATTGAAGAGGAGATAAAGTAATAATTAAAACATTTAAAGTAAGTAATGAATGTATAAATGAAAGGAAAATAATCAACAACAACATAAAAGTGGATAGGGGAAAGGAAAAAGAGTGAGAGTTGGTGTGAAAAGTCAAAAAGATGAAATTGTAAATCAAAAAAAATTTTTTTCCTTCAAAAAGTGAAATTAAAAGGTAGAGAAAGTTTGTGCATTTTTTTAAAATCATTACCCAATTAACATCATAACATATATCTAGTCACATTACAAATACCTAGTTACATTTACAACCAAAACCAAACTACTTAACTATTTACTTGGCAGTAGATGATATGGATGTAGCAGTGAAAGCAATAAGTACATAAATCTAATCAAGAAAGCTTTCTTCATTCAACATGTCATAGTATAGCAATTGGCAAACATCAAGCATTAATTAACACAGAGAAAAGTGGAAGCAAGCTTTTCCCTCAGTTTCTAAATGCGTTCATTCTTTAACATTTAAGTGCTTTGAAAGCGAAAAACTAAACTGGGCATGTCGCTTGCCCCAGATCGTTGCTTAATTACAATTAAGAGTGCATATGCATTCCTTTCCACCTGTTCATCGAAAGCAAAGCAACAAGATTTGCATGTAAATAAAATACTAATAGCAAAGGTAGTAAACCAAATGGTTTTTTTAGCAGTCTCATATTGCCCCAAAATTTACCCGACAGCTGTATTGGATATGAAGTGAATTGAATAAAAGTGAAAGTTAAGTATTCCGAAGAACCCGGAAGAGAATATTGAAATTGCATTCATTTATCTAGTTAAAAAGTTTTGGTGGTTTGTGGGGTTCTGTGACGATGCATTTTTGGGATTGAACTAACCTTTGGAAGGCCTCTTCCGCTTCCTCGTACCTGTGGTCGTTCCGGATGACACAGGGATCGTATTCGTAGTGGTTACTAACATTGCAGTCGGATTGTTCTCTACTTTTTTGTTTTGTTGTAGAAAACAAGATTGGTTGATTGGTTTAAGCAGGGGGAAAACAGAAAGACGAGCACAAACATGAAACAAAAATTGTTAAAAACAAACATGATTAGAAATTAATTAACTATGCAAAACAAATTAGGTATAATGTTAGCTTGTTAGAATTAATCTTAAATTAAAATAATCGAAATATTTTTCACTGGTCTTTGGTTAGTAATGATTAGTCCGCGTACAAAAAAAAATTGTTATTTTTTTCTTCAAAAGGACAACTAACCATTTGAGCTAGGTAAAGGGAGTGTGGAGGTGGAGGGCTTGGTTCCATAGCTAAAGCCATTAATGGGCTTGACGCTCTTCCCCAAGCTGTGCAACCCATTTACGTGCAGGTGAACACCCGGCTTGACGGGCCATTTTGGGGTGGTTGGCGGTTGTGGCGGGGGCTGACCATCAGCAGCATTACTGCCGGAGGCCACTGCCCCACCAGCGTCCCCATTCCCACCATCACCACCGCCGCCAGCCTGGCCACCAGACATGTTCGGGGATGGAGGGTGGTCAGTGTCATCACCGCAGTTGCTATTGTTGTTGTTATTATTATTGTTATTATTGTTGCTAGCTGCAGCAGTGACTGTGTGCAAGGTGGTGGCGTTGGCGGTGGAGGTCATTAAAGCTCCGCCCATCCCGGCGGCAGAATCCGATAAATCTTGCTTCCCATCGGGACTACAGCCATTTGCAATTGTAATTGTGAGAGTGACGCGGATGACCAGTGAGCATTGGCATTTAAAAAATTGTGCGGATGGATGGGGTGGAGTGAAGAAGCAAAAATAATACGAACATGAAAAACAAAACACAAAAGCAAAAACAAAAAAAAATGTGATTAGATTAAATTATAAAAAAAACACATTAACATGCGGCAGTGGTCATAAAAATCACATGCAAAAACATTTATAAACGTAGAGTGGGGATTCGAAGAGTGCAATTTTTTTAATTTCGTTTTCAGTGTATTGTTTCGTTTCTATTAATCGATCGCAAATTGGAGTTTAGTCGCTGCCGGAATCTGGTGATGATTCGCTCGTGAACCTACGGCTTAATTATAATACAAAGCACTTAACATATTCTAATATTGAAGCTTGACAGCCAGGCCGTGAAATACAGATAAATCTAATTCGAAAAACTAAACTAGGAATTTTACATTACAAGCTACAACTCTACGCAATCAACCATGCTCCCGAAGAATAAGTCACGTCCGCTCAGAACGAATAATTTTTTTTAAACATCCAAAATATTGGTAAGGAGTTGCAACTGCATTCCCCTTCCATTTTTTTTACAGTTATGTTAAATAAATGTACATATTTACTATTACTTATGTAAGCGGTAACGATATTGTTTTTGGAAAATGAGTTTGTTGAACTGAAATAATTTATATCTTTGTGCAAGTCAGTGTTCCAGCAAATTATGAAAAAAATGTAACTGAACAGATTTCTTTTGAAATAGATATTCAAATGTACAGCTGCATGCAAAAAAACCATTTTATGCAGCGCTAATCGTAAGATCACAGCCAAATAACTGAGAATTTATATAAGTAAGTAACATGTACGGTATATTATGATTGTAAAGAGTAACGAAATTACAGAAGAAACTAATTCAAAATTAAAGAATTGATTTTTAACTGAAAAATATTAATTGGGATACGTTTGGACGGAAATAAAAATTCTACTAAAATGAGTTGTACAAAACAAAATTTCGTTTTTAAGGTGGTTTCTGTAGTTGAGAACATGTCTTTTTTTTACCTGTTCTGATGTTCTGTACGTATATATTTCACTATATTTATACATTTACCTGTGAAATGGGTGTAGGAAGTGGATGTGAAGTTCGTAGAGAGTGATGGTGAAGCGTCATAGGTGCTAATGTAAGCTCTGCCCTCAGAACCGCTACGCACAGGAGAGAAAGTTTTTCAATAAAGAGAGAGAGAGAGAAAAGGAAATAATGTTTTGTCAATTTACCCCGGGAGAAAGCAGTTTACTTATTTAGAGCTATGTAGTTCAAATGGGCTTTTCATGTTACATGTTCAACTGGACAAATTTGTACACGGACGGGCGAAGTAAATCATTGTTTGTTTTTGTTTGATAGGTTTGTAGCTAGTGTCTTATGCAGATGCAGAGCTCATTTAAAATTAATTAAAGCGGACGATTTTTTTTGGATCAAGGATTCCCCATTTCAGTTATGTACAAGTATATTACTACAGGTCAGGTCGATTGATTTGTTTTGGCTGGCTATTTTTTTAAATTGTTTTTTTTGTACTCAGGTAAAAGAAATAACGAGATCTACAACACAGAATCTAAACTAAAACTGGACTAGATCCAGACGAGGTCAATTACGCGTGACAAATTAACAACAGATTGGTATTAAGTGCTCAGAGGCGGATTGGTAGTTTTTAACACGATTTTAATTATAGATAGCCGGACACGTTTAATTAAGGAGGCTGCATATTTTAATTATGTTTTTCCTGTAAAATTTAGTTATATTTGTTTTGGACAGACACAGACAAAACTGGACCTCAGTTGTGTACAGCGCGTTTTACATGTTAGTGGCTTGGCTTATATTTTGCTTGAAAGGTATTTTAGGACACAGATACATCAAAATCAACATTTATGCTAGCTTCTCTTGCTATCGGCTACATAATACACACACTGAGCCTACCGCTGCTGAGCTCTTTTGCTGCTGCAATTGTTGCCAAGAAAGAAAAAAATAAATTACTGCAAATCCGACGATTGGATCATCATCTAATGAAAAATTTAGAGACATGGCTAGCTATATACTTTAAGTCACAGTAGAATAAATATATATACACAAAAAAGTGGTGGTGCAGTATACGGGCATAATTAATATTATACTATCTTGAAAAAAAGGACATTTAAAAGACTTATTGGAAGAGAAAAATAGTAGATGATAAAAAAAAACTATTTGTTATTTTTGGAAAAAGTTTATATTTTTTCAAGAGTAAATATATACAAATAGGTATATACAATAATTAGGGAGGATGACTAATAGTCACTACTGAACTGTTTTTTTTTTGCTTTTTTATACTTACAACACTTCCGGTCCATACAAATTTACAATGAAACGTTCGTAATCAATATGTTCACTGCGAGAAAAAATAATATATATAATAGTTATCAATCAGATTCGGAAATAAAACTGCGGAGGATCTACCAAATACCGACAAGGATTAACAATTTGCGTCTCAGGTCACCCCAGAAGTAATTTTGTCGGGAGACTACATCTAGATAACTTCGATTCTATATGGGGAATCCTTTAAATTTTGTTGCGTAATAATAAAATAAATGCGTCTGCATTTTTTTGTTCCCCTCATCATAATTATCATTTGCACTCATCGTCTCCATTCACACATTTTTTTACACTAACTCGTCTAGTTTGACTAATTGAAGTCTATTTTTGCATCTTCTATATATTTTTGCATGTTTCATTTTAATCTTAAATTATTATTAATTTGTATTAGGATTATTTAACTGTAATAAAAACAAGCACTTACTTTTGACGTTCCTCCGGTCTGGAATTGTGGTCTGAACATAAATTACTCACGGTTAGTCTTACTGTCATCATTATCATCATCATTCATGATTTTTCATAATCATTTTATTTTATTTTTTGAAAACAAGCAAAAGTTTATTTATTTTTTGCAGCACAGCACAGCACAGCAAAAACCAGGAGGGACCGCAGCCAGATCGCAAAAAAAAATCAGGAACACACACACAGGAGGACAGGACAGAAGAAGAAAGTCAAGTCGATGAAGAAGGGGACACGCAAAAAAACCAAAATTCAATGCATGCCATTGGGTTGGATGGAAATATAGATAAAAAAACATCAAATGCATACGGCGGACACACAGGAGGCAAGCCGTAGTAGAAAAAAAGGGGGAAGAAAAAACAAAATAAATCGTTATTTGTTAAATGATAAAATTGATAAATGATTAAGGACAAAAAAGTATTAAGAAGAAATTGATATAAAAGTGATGATATGGTTGGTGAGGTATTTTTTTGTCATTGGTTAATTCATGTCTCATGTCAAGATTGAATTGACAAGGAAGAAAAAGAAGATTTCGTGGAAAAAAGTGAAATGAAAGGATTTTGTGTTAGGGAAGTTAGTTAGGTATATTGATTTTTTAATATTGTTTCGATACAATCAAGTCATGTCACAGTCCGGGAAAGTGTCCGCCTACGCGATTACAACGAGCTTATTCGATATTTTATCTTTTCTTACGTTGAGCATGTCATACCTATCTATGTGACTTGATTGGGAATGGGAACAAAAAAAGAAATTAATGATGGAGCAATAAATCATCCTCAAAATCAAAGAAAACGGCTTGGTTTTTCTTCTTATGAGAAACTATCCTGTTGAGAGGACTCTAAAGCTATAAAGCTGCTAAATTTTAGGAACACACCAATCCATTCAAAACGATTGCCGGTATTGGTTCTTCCAAAATCGTATCAAATCGTTAATGCTGGTTTGCCCGATTCCTTATCACCAGACAAAAAAAAACAATAACCCACTCGGGAGCAATTAAATCGATCATCACCATCATCACTATCACCACCATCCCTAAAATGAAAATACATTTCATTTCTCTCAAGAAGAATCGCAGATGCGTGATCTGATCGGATGAGGATCAGAATGGAGAAAGCTCATATCAATATGATATGATATCACTTCTCCTCTTGTTCCTCGTTGTTGGAGGAAAAGCAATAAAGTTTGATCTAGTTACGCTACGTTCTCCTCCTGTTTAACATACGGAATGTGTTGAAGGAACTTGGGAGGGGACGTTATCTCCAGAGCTAGAGCATTTCCTCCCAATAATGTACAGACATAATTGGAGCATATTTTTAGGAGGGCTCCCTACCAAATGCATATACATACTAAAATTGCTCAAGTCACTTTTCCCAGTATCTTTGCTCATCGTCATAATCGTCCTCCACCCCACCCATATCATATCATTCCTAAACGGAGAGAAGCCATCCATCTCCCCATTTATTACTGTTTTTTTTCCCTCATCCAGGCGACAATTATCTCATATTCTTCTCACGAACCATGCGAAACACATCCAAAGGCATCCATTCCGAGATCCAAAAGATTTATGACGGTGGAGAAAGCAAGGCCCAGCCCTATCCTACTTCCTGTTATTTCTTCACCATCTCAAACCAAACGAAATGCACCTTCTACTTCTACTTTAAACCTTCTTAGGTCTTAAATAGTCATTTTTTTAACCGATCCCTATCATTCCATTATCCCATCCATAGCCCACCTTTCGTAATGTTCCAACTGACAAAAAAAACATCCACTGTCAAATCGCATTTTTTTTTGTATGTCATCCTGTAAAGCCCAACAATACTCCTTCACTCCTTCCCAACAATGGAAAGATAGAAATACGACTCAAGCTAAGAATGACTGATGTATATTTTTTTCTTTCAGGGCTTTTTATCCTCAAATCCTCAATAAAAAACTATTACAATCCCACCCACCAAGCCCTTATTCCCACCTAACTTACTTCGCATGCAATGAATGAATGTATCATCCCATGTCATGTCGTTCTATAGCCATATTACTACATTCTATTAAAACCATTCCATTCAAGCCCTCCGAATATTTCGAGATCATTATGACACAGCCTATACCAGAGTAAAAGGAGAAAAGATTCTTTCTCCTTCTCCCAACAACTTTCACTTTTTTTTTATGGCGAATCTCTTCAGCTTCCTCCCATATAGAAAGTAAAGTGCTATTTATAGGGCACATCTCCTTCACATCATCATCATCATCGCCATCACCATCATCCTTTTTTTTCTAGTCATGATACGATAATAATCATCATCTGTCTTTTTGGAATCCACCGTCCATGACGAGGAGGAAAAAACTCCAAAATTGATCTCCAAAAATATATATTACCTACCATCCCATGTAGTACATTCCTATTGTACTTTGTACACCTTCAGAATCCCCAAAAAATGTCATTCCAGTCAGTTCTCTCTAGCGTTTTCTCCTTTCACTTTTCTCTTTAGCTTTGAGAGAAAGACTAGAACAAGGATTGACTAAAACCTGAAAAATATCCCATTTCCCCAATCTCTCTCCCCAGATCAATAAAAACGTTTAAGAAGGAGCCATTGGCTTATTGTTAGATCATCATCATAGCCCATTCCACCGCAACAGCGAGACCAAACCACACACATTATTCCTATGTAATATGATGATGGTGATGATGATGATATGACTTGGGTTTGGCTTCCTCTTCCTACTCATATGTATTGGTAGTCGCGAGCTATATTTTTCTTTTCAGGAATTTCGCGAATGTCTATCTTGCCTCGACTCGGAGAAGGACATCAACAAAAAATCCGGTCGTTAACCATCTTTCTTGTTCGACTCCTTCTTCCACTCGCTCGCTGTTCTTTATCGGTATCGCTGATGGCGGTGGTGGAAGGACTAGTATGGCTTGTTCTTTAAAAAAAGAAGAAACGACAATAATCAGCCGTAACCTAACCGAGGGAAGAATAAGTGAAGGAAATTCCTCTGGCAGTTCTGCCATCATCATCATCATCACCACCGCCAGCGACGTAATACACGTCGTAATCGTTTTCCCCATAATAATATCCCAATCCATGTTACTCTGTACGCATTTCTCCTCAATTCTTTTTTTTCTTCATTTTTTTTTCATCCGACAAAAGAGAAAATATAGGTCAGTCAACTAAACTTAAGCTAAACTAATGCCTGTCAAAAAAGACTTTCTTCCTCATACGTACATGGCTCGGGAGAGAACAATGCTTTGCTCCGTTCTTATGAGGAGTTCATGTGTGTCACATTACCAAAAAGAATCCGATATATCATTAGCAAAATGCGAGGGAAAGGCAAGAGCTATTATGTCCCCGTAACGTATTTTCTCCCTGGAATGAACCAATAATTTCCCCTGAACAAGTGAAGTAGTCACGGGATTTTGCTAAAAAGGACCGAAGAAAAATAACTCCCTTTCTCTCTTCCAAGCCATGAGCCTTTTCTGTACCATGACTTGAGCTTGCTGGTATTCCAGTACAACCGGCAACAAGAAAAATGAGGATGGATGGATGGATGGATGAATGAGGTATGTGCATAGAATACCCCGTAAAAATCGAGCCATTTGAAGGGAGTTAGTGATCATGATCATCAACCTGACTATTTCTCTAGATTTTTAAACCAAGCCGATAAGAATCGGATATATCGGATTCCAGGCTGAAAAAAAAAATATCTGTCTTTTTTTTATAATGTACTTAACAATTTTCAGTCCAGTAAAAACCTATTAAATAACAAGGGATACGTTTTTTCCTGTTCTGTTCGGTTCTGAGGGAGAGGAATTATTGGCATGGGATGGTTGTAATAGTGAATGGAGACCGAAAACAATCAATCTTTGCTTTAGAGAAAAGCACGTTTTTTTTTCTCTCTCTCCCTGGCTAAGTATGTAGGAGCAGGGAGCAATTATGTCTGGAGAAAAGCTCCTCGTACTAAACTCTCCAATAGCTTATGCGACAAGCAAAGTGTGATCAATTCTCCAGTTTGTCCATGGAACAATGACCGGAAGGGAGAATAAAAAGGGGAAACTCGAGCATTTAGTGTAGACCAAGCAGGAGGAGAGGAGGATGTATTGGATAATGGTCATCCTTCCCAAAAATGAAAGGAAAGAAACGATCCACTTCATCCTCCCTTTAAAAACGGCACACACATGGCTAACGGTTGTTAACTACATACGTTCCTCCCTGTCTGACTGACAACCGAATTAATCTGTGACCGCTTGGCTATATGCTAGTATCCTTTTTTCCTCTAAAGTGGTAGAATTTGGAGGAAGCAGCAACGCACTTTTAGTCTTGATCTCGATCAGGAGGAGCTTGGACTATGGTCACCTTAATACGTAATTGTCCGGTAGTTTGGGATAATGGATGGAGAGCAATAAAAGGCTGCTAAACTTCCAATAAAAATCCTTTCCATTGTCACATTACCAAAGGGGAAGTTCATCTCAGCGGGATACATTTTCGATTTCTACTAAATTTTTAATATGGGAATGACCCTTCCATGCTGAAGCAAGCTAGGCTAAATGGATGAATGAGTATGCTCCTGTTCCTACTCCATAATACTCCTATGCATGCACGCGGTAAACTAACTTCATTTTCTGTTCTTCTACAATAGCTTATTTGTTGGGAGGAGACAGAAAAAAAAACTTTTCCTTTTCTTTCCATTTTTGCATGCTCAGCAAGATATGAGGGTGACCAAGTCCCATCTGCTGCCTGTTGAATATTGAAAAATGTATTTAAGTTTTGTTGATGACTTTTACTTATGCAATGCAATTTTTTTAAGGTATACTTTTGCGCCAATTCCCCACAAAAGTAGAATGAAAATCAAAACCGAATGAAACCTACATATTTCGTCATTATCTACCTTATGTATAGTATGTGATGTCATTTGATTTGGATTCCTCCATGGCTTCGGCCATTGAGTCAAACCTGAAATCCGTTGGCCATGATGAATGCTCTCAATCTGTGTGCGTTTCAGCTACAAACTCATTTGCTCCATTTTTTTTTTCATTAAGAAATTTCTGATTCATCCTTTCAAACAAAGTTTTTTCTCCCTAAATTAGTAGTAGCCATGAAGTTAGGAAAATGCAATTCCGCCTCTTCCTTCCCTTACTTTTCTTCATACTGCTGATACCTTCCTTCTGACCAACCGCTGAGAATCGGTGCACAATCTAACATACCTACATAAACCATTTCATTCCATTCCAGTCGGATATTTTTATCCTCTTTTCTTCCTTCCTCCCATCCCAACCAATCTCAACCTCCCTCTCTTTCCCTACTTATTATTATTATAAAGGTCTTCTCTCCTCTTCTTCTTCCTGGGTCTCGGAGGATTCCCCAACACAAAAGCCGCAAATTCCATATTCATCACCACAGCTTTTGTTTCCCCCTTTCATACATCGGATTACATTTCCTTCCTATTATACGGCTTCCCTTATCATGTCTAATTTCGTTAGCCGGAAAGTAAGAAACAACCCATCCCATTCCTAAACCTTCCTCTTCCTCCAAGTTTTCCTATTCTTGTATGGCCTCCTCCATTTTCACCGTTTTAATTCATTGTGACAGGGAACAAGTGACCGTTGAACATATTCCCTCCTGCTAAGCCATACCCAAGCATCTTCAAAGCTTCAAATCATGGCCGACGAAGGACAAAACCAAATTGAATTCAATTAACTCACGTTCCCTAACAATGTCCTCCTTCTCTCTCAGTCAGTTTCTCCACAACACCCCCAAATAATGGTATCGATAATTACATTTATGATCATCAGCTTTATCTCATTTCATTACCTATAACTAACCGGGAGAACTAATTTAATCTCTTGTTTCTTCCTTCCCTAGAATAGTCCATTCCTATTCTCCTCCTTCAATACGTATTTCCTTATTATCCCTGCCAGATTCTGACCACCACACAGTTTTAATTAAAACTTTGTCCCTAGTAGTTTGGGTTGGATTCGATTACAAATGAATGGGCAGTGCAGCGAAATGAATTGATTTTCACAGAACAGGAGCAGATCGAGTTCGATGCACTGTCTTCCCATTTTAGTTTTGCTAAAAAAAATCTCGATCCAACCCACTTAGCTCAGGTAATTCCCCCCTCCCTCAAAAAAGGTCGTAAATGTTAATGTTTCGCCAACAAAAGCTACTTATCTTGCACTGCTGTGCACGACCTATGCAAAATTGGATGGTTAGATGTACAAGGTGAAAAAAATATATAAAAATTGCCTAATCATGATGCTCCACTTTGGAATGCAAATCTATAAATGGAACTCCAGATGAATATGGAAAAGGAAGTGTGATATGGGCTGAAACTGATGATGATGATAATGATGATACTAATAAGCACAGTGAAAGTGTTGTTTTTTTTCTTCTATTTTTTCCTTCTTCCGCTTCATTTCATTTCACTTGCATACATGACCTGGTATCTGCTCTGCTACCGAACATGAGACCATTCGCATTAGATACTACAAACTGCATTGTAATTTCCTCCTTAATACTCCCCCGAAAATGTAAATACTCCAGTTTATTTTTATGCATATGAGCTGAGACTAGACTGACTGGAGTGAGACTGGATATCCCATTTCTTCCTCCTTCTTCCATTATCCCTTTTTAATGTGTGGAGCTAACGGGGTCATTACTGGGACGAAATTGAGTAAAGGAAAGTTCCTCCGTATAAAATGGTGATTTTGTCTGTCATCACATCGGGAGATTGACCTAACCTAACATACACCCACCCCGTAACAGGGGAAAGTATCGCTTTGGTTGTTATCAATTTGACTACCATCATTATTCCCATTTTCGCAAGTAAATACTTCTTACACAGCCAGAGACACAATCTCAAGCAAGCCAAACGGGTAATTTTGCACGAGCCATTAGAGGAGGAAGCCAGTTCAGGAGAGAAGTGAGTTGACTTGAGTGAGTTGATTTGCAAGGACGGATGGCAAGTTTTGCTCTTCCAAACTCATCTTATCATTTTTATATCGGAATATCTTGTCGCAAATATGTACACATTATATATACATTTTAGGTTGGGAATTGAACTCATCTCATCTACTTTCCTTTTCTCCCTTCAACATAAAAATGCAAATGGACTAATATTGGGTAGGAGGCTCGGTGAAGGGTGAAAAGAAAGGTTTGTCTGTGCTTTCTCCTTGCATTCTTCGTTTTTTATTTTTTTGGGTTTAATGACATCTCGCAGGGCTATTACTAGCTCATAAGTTAGCATTAGTCCATATAAGTGAACGGCATACGGAGTAGTTTGGTGTTGGTGGGTGGATTGGATACTGAAGTAAGTGGATGCTGTTTGTAAGGAGGGAGCAGAGGAAGAGACAAGTAAAAAAACTTTCTCCACCAAGAATATGGAGAGTTTGTACGTGCTTTTGTCATGTTTTTTCTCTCGATCGTGATCATCATCGAAAACCAACACTTTTCTCTAAAGCAGCCCAGCTCCAATCTTCCTCCCTCTTAAGTTGTTCGTTAGTTACCTATTAACTTTTATCATTCACTGGTGGTCCCTACTCCCCTTGCATGTGTAAGTAGGCAAGATAGAGAGGAAAATAATTTTCCTAGAGAAGGTTTGAAAATGAATTAATGAATGTACGCAGTCCTCACACTTAATTAAGAAGAGAAGAGTAAAAAAACCAGGCCGTTTGCTTTCCTAATGACAATGATTATATTTTTTTCGTGGGAAGTACGAAAGTTAAAAAAAATATACTGAAATTAGCTAACTAAACTAACGATAAGTTAAGTTAATGAGGAAATTTTCTGGGAACATTTTCAAGGAAATGTCAGGTCAGTGAAGACATGTCCAACAGACTGATCGAAACACATTTTTAATGTAAATTATGGAATTGTTTTTCAGGTTTAAGAAAATTGAAATGAAAAAAGGGAAGGAAGAATTCAGATAATTTGATGAAAAGGAAGTAACGTTATTTTGGATATAAAATATATGTTATTTGGTTTGTTTGTTGAAAAAGGAAGGATTCCACATAAATATAAGTAGATACGTGTTTTATGTTCTTCTTTGGAAACTGTGTGTGTACTTTCGGAAATAAAGTGGCAAAGAAAGATGGAAGGAAGAGAGAAGCTGTCAAGCGTTATAAAATTCCTTACATTTTTCGCTCATCCGCTTCTTCCGGCAGACCAAAATGATGATGATACAAACGATAAGGAAGAGGACGATGGCGACCCCAACCACGGCAGCAATGATGATCACTTTGTCGTCAGACAGCTTCCGAATCCAGCTGGCACCTAGAAAAAGGGATACAAATAATAAGTAAACAGGAAGTTAGTTTTTGTGCTTTTTTTTTAAATAAATGAAGAACAAAACAACAACAATCATTTTTTTAGCGAAAATGAAACAACTCTAAGCAAACATTTATAAAGTACAATAAAATAAATTTGCATAACACCATGATATATTCGTATAGCTATGAGAAGTACACTATTTGCATATCATAATAAGTCTGCCAAGACTAGACAAGCCAAACTATTAATGAATGAATGAATGAATGAATTTATTTTCAAACTAGATCGAAATGCCAAACTAAGGAGAAATGAGCATATTGAAATTCTTGAAAATTAGGTTTGTAACTCTGCTAATATAGCCGACATCAATATGAAGCCATCTGCACGCTTGAGGGATTTTAGTTGCGTAATAATACTATTAATGACGTTTGAAATCGGATTTCCATTCTGCAGCTTGCGAACCCGAGATTTCTTTCTCTTTCTTTCTTTTTTCTTTGTAAATTTTACTCCATCGAACTTGGAATGATTGGTCCAATGTTGCCCTTCAAGTTTTTGTTTTGCTTTTAACCTGACTACTACCACCACCACCACTGCACATACATACTTGTTGAAAATCATTAATACCTAAACTCTATCTTCAATACAGTGGATTCCGGAAACTAACAAATAAATCATTTACTAACTGCTGCTCCTGCTTGCTCCTAACAATCTGTTACATAAATACCTAAGTAGAAATGGCAAACGCAGTTTTTTCAGAATCTGTGCGTTTTTTTATTTGCAGAAGCTGGAGCCATGCCTGTATTGCTTGCAGCTTTGTAGTTTTAACGAGCCAGAGCGTGAGCAATTATACGTAATATAAATCCTTTAAATGCATCCTGTCATTGGGCTGCGCTGCATTTCTCATCCATTTAGTAAGTTCCCAGGAAAAAACGGGAATATTACTCCAATCATTTCCAGCTCCAGCCATAAAATATTTTTTACAATCTCATATCTTCCTGGGAATTTTACTAAAAAATATGCTGCGTTCTCGAATGCATTAGTTTTCCCAAAAGTTTTCTCAAGGTTGAGGGAAATAAAGAAAACAAACTTTCAGTTCGAATTTGACTGCTTCAAGTGAAATCCAACCTGCCGCCTGATTCTTATTCTAATTAACGGGAAAAACTTTCTCCCGGAGTGCAATAAAATGTAAATCAGCTCTAACGAAATTATTTTTCTTTTTATTAAGAAATACGTTGCGTAACGCACTTCTTTACTTTCTAGCTTTCCATTTGTTTCGTAGTTTTACATAAATTTTTATCATAAATTTTTCCCTCCCTAAAAATATTCTTATCAATCCAATGCATGTCAACATTTTTAATGGAATATTAAAAAAGGGAAAAGGTAGTCACGCATGCAACATTTAACGATGAAGATGATGATGATGATGCTGATTAGGAGCAGTCAATGCAGCGCAACATCAAAAAAATGAAGTTACAACCGGAAAACTTTGTTACTACATTTTTCTTCAACTTCTCGTAAGAAAATATCCTCTCAACAAGGGAGAAAGTAGGAAAGGTTAAAAAAATCACAAACTTTCTCTTTTCCTTTTCTCTCTAAAAACACATATTTACGAGAGTCGGAAGGCTCTGAAGCAAATAAACACGAAGAAATTGATAAAAATAGGAAAAGGAAACATTATATTGGGTAAGCAAACGGCAAAAGGAAACATTCCATTTTCCCCTTCATAACAAGCCATAACTAAAAGCAGAACTTGAGAGAACTGATGAAAGCAGCCAAACATTATTATCGACTTAACTTTTATTTCTTTCTTGTTTTGATTTACACTTTTTTTACGTAATTTAATCAATAGCAAAAGCAAACTCTCTACTCTAGCGTGAGAAATACCATAAAAAAGTAAATCTAATTATATCCTAATTACTAATTAGCCTAAAAATTATCGGGGAAAAGGAAACGGTTAATGGTAAAACTTTATTCTTATTCTTAAGTACCCAAGCTGAATGTCTTGAATTTTTTTTACATGAAATAAGCAATAAAAAATGTAATATATTTTTTGTTTAAGTTTCGGAAAAATGAATGTACCTTGGATTCTACTACTCTTCTCCAATGAAGCGACTGCAGTCAATAGTAAAAAAATATGGAGATTGATTCGGAAGATATTGATTGTTTTTTATTGTGTTTTGGATAGCAGATGACATCATCGTCAGCGCAGCAGTGAAAAAAAAATACATAAAAAAAGTTCTTCTTGTAGAAAAAAACCGAAGCAAAACCGACTCACGTGACAATTTTTAATGTGATTAAATGATTATGTTTTGTGAAGATTTTTATTATTATTATGGACTGGACTAAAGTTTAAAAAGAAAACCAAAACTACCACCATCACCAGAGCAGCTCACATCACAAGACCAGACCAAACACAAAAGCCATGATAAAATATAAAATTACGTAAGAAATTGGTTGATTTTTTTTCCGTTGAAATCGGGGAAAGTTTTTTTTATTATCATGTTCTGGATTAACACTAACCTGATATGACCCTTTCGCAAGGGGCGGACATCCCGATGGAGTTGTTGGCGAAGCACTTGTACTTGCCGAAATAGTCGGGATTGGCAATTAGCGTGATGCTCGAGGAGAGGCCCTTGCTCTTCACGTTCTCCGTGTAAGTCCGGTTCTCCAGCATCCATATAAAGTCCACCTCACCTGGATTGGCCTCCACCTCGCAGACCAGCAGCATTTCATCATCTTCCTCTTTCGGAGTAATTGTACATTCGGGGGCAACTGAAAAACACGAACGAAAATAAAATGAGCAGAGTTCCAAGAGTTCCCACATAAGTTTGGATTATAAACCAAGTCATTTCATTCACTCCATTCAACTAACTTTTATGAAGTGAGTGGAATTATTCATGCGGGAGCATTTAAAAAAATAAAATCCTTTGGATTGGCTACTTACATTGCACGTTCATTATCGTCTTGGTGGATATGTTCCCATGTCTGTTCATCGCCACGCATTCGTAGTCTCCCGCCTTGGCCCTCGTCAGCTTGTGGTCGAGGAAGAGGACGGCGCTGCTGGAGACGGTCGTGTTCCCGAATCTCCAGATGTAGCTGGGCTCCGGGAAGCCCTTCGCCGTGCAGGTCACCTTGTCCGGGAACTCATTTTCCACTACGTTCACCATCAATGCGGAGACGGAGACTTGCTCGGGCGGATCTGCAACAACAAAAGAAATGGCATGACATGAGTTTGGAGGCAGAATAAAATGTTTATAATTTTGGGAGGGTTTTCTCTGTGAAATTGTGTCACAGTTTCGTTTTTTTCGCCTTCTTTTCTCTGTTTATTTTACCCAGATGACTAGTCCACCGTGTATGATTCGTTTGGCTGGGTGGACAAGAAAATGTCCAAGGTCACTTTAGAGAGAAAATACTGAGCTGAGATGAAAGTGGTTCAATGTCTTTGAAACTTCCTTTCAAACCAAACCCAGTTTTCAATGGACACATGCTACATTTTCTCTGCAATAACCGCATTCTTTCTCCTTTTGTGATGGGATCTCCACTTGGGTGGTCTCCCTTTTTTCCTTTCTTCTGTGCATTTTATTTACTAACATCTTATGATAAAAGCATTCGATCCTTTCCAACTTACACAATTCATGCTTTTTGGACTGAAGCTGTGTTAAGGTCAGGAGAGTCGAACTCTAGAGCCAAATCTATTCATTGTAAAAAAAAATCTTCCATTTCGTGATCTAGTTCCCACTCTTCTCGTTATTTACTTTAGAGGATTGGCATTCCATTCCGAAGTTTGGAGTTTTAGTATTTGAAATACGACAGTTTTTGCTCCACATTCGTTACAGGGATGAATAAATAAATAAGGTCAGTTTTTCTATAGGGGAAAGTTTATCATTTGCCGATTCAATTCATCCATCCCAATCCCATCCAAGAGGAGAAATAATGTAATCATTGTTATGTTGAATAAAAAAGTTTTCCGAGTGTTCCATTTAATTCCATCGTGTTGGTCCTGCTGATTTTCACGTGTTTTTTAAAAGTTCAGATACGAATAATATCTTGCATAGCTTATTTATGTACATATTATTTGTTCACTCGTCCGTGTTTTTGTGTCAAAACTGAAGTTCTCGTCGGTCAGACACTCTCCCATTTTCCACTTTTTTTTGGGAATTTACTTTTGTCGCCACATGTTTTTCCTCCTTCCCATCTAACCACTCTCTTTCTCCCTGTTACTGCTACGGGGATGTATGTGGATGTGCTAGTGTTAGTTTTAGCTTTCAGTGCTTTTATGCATAAAACCTTATATATTTTAACTTTCACTTTATTTTAAAAGTTTGTGGTAAAGGATTTGTCACGTTCCATCGTTTGCATAAGTGCAGAGACAAATATGTAGTCCTCTCTCAGTCAGTCAGTCATGCTCCTCCTCTAACTGTATACTTCAACCGTATTTGCTCCCTCGTTCATTTCAAACTAAAATAGTTAATTTCACATATCCATCCTCTCCAATTCTGTTTAAAATTAATTCCTCAGTCTTCTTTTCGTCATCTATATTGTTAAGCATACACAACAAAATCAATCTCCACCTGGTTGAAGTACTACCCAGCCATATAGATATATTCCTATTTTAATCGTCCAACTTTCAACATTCTTATTCATCAAAACATCAAATCCGTCTTATCCTTGTTCTAATCGACATTTTAACCAACAGTTCATTGATGAAAACAACCAACTTTCAGCCACTGTTCTCACATTGGGATATAGCTCTGATTCCTACTCGAAACGTAAAAAAAATCCATTCCCAATGTTTTAGTTAAAAAAATATACAGCTCCTCCTGGCCTGGTCGTTTCTGGAAGTTTACTACATGTTATTCTTATTACTACTATTACCCCTTCGACCAGGAGGAGCACTGTAAAGGAACTCAAGTGGAAACTTTGTAACGACTTTTCTCTCGCTTTTTTATACTTCCCTCTAATACTTCTTTTGCCACCACCTTCAGTTCTCCCTCTTAACCCTCACATTTTACTTTGCAACATCTCATCTTATAAGGAAGGAAACTTTCTTTTTTATGCTTAAGAATCGTTACTTCTTATAACTTGTGTTGAATGAGCTATTTACCAGTAATCCTTACTAACATACCTATATACAAACATGAATTGGTTTTCTCCCCCTTCTTCTTCCTCGACACTACACTTCATCCACACAAAAAAGGAAAGTTCCTCATCCCAACCAAATTATGGCACTGGCAACACCACAGCTACCGGCGGAATTACTCTTGGGGAGGGTGTCAGCTTGTCAAAGAAATGCATATGGGGGAAAGCTCTCATTCAAAACATCCACGGTTCTATTCTAGCTAACAAGAAGCCCAAATATGCACAAAAGTTTTCCCTTTTTTGAACAAATCTAAACCGGAATTACCCTTGCTTAAGAAGATCGAGGATCTCTTCCTTTTCCCTACCGTCATTGTTTGCCTTTTCTACCCGAATTAGTATTTTTCTTTACTTAGCCAAACCAACTTACTTGATGCAACTTTCCTTTTTTCCCCTTTCTCTTTATGGATGGGTTGGTGACAGTGCATAAAAAACATAACATGAAACTCATCATCTCTCATCTAATTTGCCCACCACCGTCATGTCATTATCCACACAAAAAAAACCTAGTCAGTAGAATTCCGTATGTTTTAACCCTTAGAAGAAAAAAAATATGTAAAAATTTTCCCCTCACTCTAAAAAACTGAAAAAACTGTTTGCTCAAGATTTCCCTCTGACAAGGAGATCATTACTTGTATCAGACTGGAAAAAACTGTAGTAAAACTGATGATTATGTTTGATAAGGAAGGAAAGGAAAAAACGTCAACGACAACATCAGCCTGCCTCATAACATGCGTCACTTTTTTTTATGAATGTCATTTTCCATGGCTTAACAGAAATTACTCGAAAGAGAAACGACAAACGACGGGGGAAAGGCGACGACAGCGACAGAAACATCAGCTTTTCCAGGAACGGTCTTTCTCCGTGCGTGATTTTTCCTTGTTGGAAGGAACTCATTTTCCAAAAAAAAACAGTTCCTTTTTCCTCCCTCTCCGCTCGTGGAACATTTTGGGTGAACATAAAAAAATGCTTAAACGACCGACCATCAGCATCTCCCTCTCCATTGGACTTTCACTCTCACCATATTACATAAAATATATTTTTTATAAAAAAAATCTTTGATAAAGTTTTTGTTTTTTTACTTACACTCCACACGGAAGTAAGTTGTGCTGGAGACCCCGGCCCCGACACTGTTCGAAGTGCTTTGACATGTGTAATTGGCATTATCATGCAAACGATCCAGTTGCCCGTTGGGCCAAGCCGTCAGATTCCATGTCAGGGTGGACAACACGGACTCAAAGTCGCTCTTTGCCGGATCCGGTCCCAGCGTGCTGGTCTTGATGGAGTAGAAGTCGGATTCCCCCAGAGGCAGCCCATTCTTCAGCCAAACGATCTCGCACAATGGGAAACACTCCACTTGGCAGGAGAGGGACACATCCTTGGCGGTGAACAGGGCCCCGGTGTAGGGCGTCAGGCGCTGGATGAAGGTCGGTGGAGCTGCAAAATAAAATAAAAAACATTAGCAAATCAGTTATTTTAATCATTTTCCGTATCGCTGGCGTGCATATGACAGGATGATAACAGTGCCGGAAGGAATAGCTCGATCCCTTTTAATTTATGGAAACCCTTTCATGACATTGACCCCATCAACCGTTCCAGGTAACGGCACTACTCCCTCCCTCCAAAACATTTTTATTGCATGGAATACTTCGCACTAATTAACTTTCTCTAATTTAGCCTTCAGCATAAACATTTTTTACAGTTTTTTTACTCGGAAAGTTTGAGCATGGTTTACTCGATCGTTATCAGAACTCCGCTTCTCTTTCAGCTCTCATTTCATTTCACTTTTTCAGACAAAATGTGTCATACTTTTTTTCATTTTCCCTCCCTCGCTTTCAGTCAGTCAGTTTGCTGCCCACAAATCCCAGCGGAATACATAGTCAATATCTTTCCATTTCTCTCGGTCTCAAACATGTTTGCAAATTTTAGTAAATCATGCCATTCCCTCATCATCATCATCCCAACCCAAACCTGCCAATTTACTTGGAGGGGAAATCATTAACCGAACCGAACATTGTACCCATTACCTAGGCAGGCATGTATTAACTATTGGCAAAAAATGAATGAATGAAAAACGTAATAAAAATGAAGTTGACTTTCCTTCCCCCTTACTCTCCCTCCCCTCTTATGAAAGTAATTTGGCAGGGGAAACGCCAAGCCAAACTGCCCTCCTGCTCCACATATTATGTAATCTCAAAAAACTTTACATATTATGCAATAATATGATATCGTATCGGAAATCACATCTACAAAAACCATTCCCATCATCATCATCATCCTCCTCGCCACCAATAAGGGGTTAGCAGACAGAGTTTCTCATAACTTTTATGCAACCATACCCTTAAAAAAGCTCGCATAAATTGTGCACTATTTCCTCCAGCCACCATCATGAATAACTATCGACTTGTGTTCAATTCCGATCACCACCACAATCCCTCCAAAATGCAAACAAAGCAGGGCAATAAAAGCTCCTTTCAGAGTTTAGTCATTTACGATAGAGAACAATATACGGCCTACTTTCACTTTTTCCTCCACAAAAATACCATATTGCTTTTTTTTTGTTCCCCCTCCTTCCTCCGCCTCCTCCTCTTCTTCAAGTGATTTGGCAATGGCAATGGAAAGGAGTCAAGTCTGGAGAGGAGAGTTGACAACAACTTAAAAAAAATAGTCACCAATTTCCCTCCATATCTTGGAGGGAAATCTCATTCCCTTTCTCTTGGCTTGGCTCCCTTGCTTAAGCAAAAAAAAGTGAAATAATACATACCACAAAAATCCACACAAAAACGCAAAAACCAAAACAAAACTGGCACAAGGAGAAACCTCAGCCGAATAACCCAACCAAAACCTGGACCTATGCAATGCAATGCAATCCAACCCAGTCAACAGAAACTTGTAGTTAGTGTAATGGACTATTGCATGGCATGAACATTTTCTTCCACTCATTCGTCCACTTCCACAGTCTGAGTCATCATCATCATGGTCATCCCACCCACACACAACACATCACATTTTCTTCCTCCTCCGTCCAAACTCTGAAATAAGAGCATTCACTGCCCACCACCAATTTCTTGTTATGGTTCAGTAGAAACTGAAGAGCTTCTCTTTTTTCGATACGATACAACCAAGCAGGTTTTTTCTCTTGAAATTGGAATGGAGGAACATTATGTCCAACTTTCTCTTTTTTTCCTCTTTCTTATCCATTTCCCTCCTTTAAGTCCAAAGTCCACACACATGTAACGTATCAACATTTAGGATCGGGATCGCTAGGACAAGTTATCCGTGGAGGGATCTTGATAGCAAAAAAATAGCCATTTTAGCTGTACCCATGACCAGAGAGAAAGGGAAGACCAGAAAAACCGAAGACCACACACACACACAAAACAAAACCAATAGAAGTTGGACCGGACCAACTAAGCAAGAAATAAATACAAAGAAATAGAGAATTTTTTTCTCCTCCTTCTCCTTCTTTTCTATACGTAACTAATCGAGGGAAAAAGCAATTTCTAAGAAGGAAAGAAAAAAGTACTACAAAAAAAGAAAGATAGATGGACAAGTGAAAAGAACCGCGCGTTTGCTTTCTCTCAGTTTTCGGTCGTTTAGATGGAGATAATAGATATAGGCTGGTTCAGCACACTCACAAGATGAGAATAGTAGTTGGGCAGTGTAGACTGGAATGGAAAGGGGAAAAAAAGATAAAAAAGAAGATAAGCAAAACTGTTTCTAGTTCATTTGCTGGAAACGAAATAAATATGCTTGTGTAGCTGAAGAAGAAGAAGAAGAAAAGGAGAGAAAAAGTAAAATAAAAAGAAACAGGGAAAAAAGATTCCAAGTATCTGATGGTCACACATGTGTACAGTCTAAAATAAGACAAAAAAAGTGTGGACAAGGATGGAACAGTAGTCAAACGAGTAGAAAATCATTGTTCTTTTTTTCTTCTCGGAAGTTCCACCTAATGTCCATGCACACACATACGTGCATCCAATCCAGTTGTTATGTTTTTACATTGAAAACCTGATCTGATACAACAAAACAGTTTGGAATAGAAGAGGAGGAAAGGGAAGTGAGTTGTTGCCTTTTTTTTGTTTTAGGAAGAAGAAACAAAAACATCCACATCAACATCAAGAAAAAAAATGTGCTCTTCAATGAAATGAAGATCAATGGAAGGAACCCAGCAGCCATCCTATCAAGAGTTTCGAGAAAGTGGATGCATCCATTTCGCTTTTTTTTATCATCCTTGTTAGAAAGGAATCGTCTAATCGTGAATGGTGAAATGGGAAAGTTTCTTTTTTCTTCAAGAAATAGCCAACAGCAAACGGCACGGCCAACTCAATCCAGCTAACAAACAATCAGCATGAGCCATAATAAGATGACCGGATGAAATCAGATACGATTTTTTTGTCCAATGAAAATAATCAGCATATTATGATAAAAAGTGGATGTGGGTGGAAATTTTTATATTTTTTTTTCTGAGGAAAATGCAAAATCAAAATATGGCAGTGTAGAGAATTTTCCAACTGATTTCCCTCCTTATTTTGATCCGAAGAAAAATCATTATTGCGTATGGACACTTTACATTAAAAAATCCGGGAATTTTCGAGGAACTTGTTATGTAAAATGAGAACGGGAAGCAAACAGCATGGTTGGCTGATTGGATGAATGAAAGTGAAAATGATCAAAGCAATATCGTCATCATCAGCAGCAGAATGGAAATGGGCCGTGCCTATTTACACACGTGTATACCATGTATATTGCAAGGAAGCAATATCAAATCCCCAGAACGGTTCACAATCAAGCACTTCATCATTTTTCAGGAGGGACATGGTATGAAATGCTCGGTATAAAATGAAAATATTTACTTTCATGATCCATCCCGGATATATAATATACGAGTAATTCAATGGAATGGTTAGGTATGCTTATGCAAGCACTTGTGAATTTGCCTAGGCATCCCCAATCCCGATCCGATATCACGAGCGAGCGCATCAAACTAGAAGGATTGAATTTGCTTTCAAAATTCAATAAAAAATCAAAGCTTCATTATTTGATTCACTCGAGTAAAATATTTCAATGCAACTCTGATGTTTTTTTATGATGACTCATTCTTTCCTGTCATTCAAATGCATGGACTATGGAGTAGCAAAGTGAAAATAAAAGTTGCGTATATGCTCAAATCATGTTGAGTGCAGGGATCTGTGGAAATCCAATAAACAGTTCGTAATTCGTAATAATCCATAATCCTTTTAGTTACGTAGTAGCTTGTGCGCTTCAATTCAATCCTTTTTGGGTTTAATTCTAAATTTAATTCTAATTCTAATATTTCATTCTGAATTCTAAATATTCCAATCCCAATCTGATTTGAGGTTCCTCTGGTGGGAATCTTGTGCTACGAAAGCTAGAAAAACCTTTTTGTTTTGGATATTAAACGACTTCAGTTTTTATATTTTAGTTTATAAAGTCAGCACCATCACAGGTTACAAGTGGGATTGGCGTAGCTGAAATGTTAACTGTTAATAAAGCTCGATTTCGGACTTCAGGTTTAATAATGGAAGGAAAGTAAAATCTAAAGCTCAAACTAATACTAGATACAGTTTACACACGTAATTCCCATTCCCACTGACTGTGATGTGAACTAATTAACCTCATGAAAGGTAATCTTTTAATCCTTCACTCAAGTCGTATTCATCCACATCATCCTCATCATTCCCCGTGATGAATTACTAACAATGCGTATGACTGAGAACAGCGAGGGTGAGTTTGGCTGAGTGGTTGGTTGAGGGGAAAATTACTGGTATTATGCACAAGCATTAGACAAGAAAATGACTAGGTTTGTCTTCCGACTTATTATTTGCGAAGCTTCCGTAAATAATTGTAATACTTGTGTTATACTCCCCCTCTGATGAATGGGCTAATCCTTCCATTTCCCAATAAATTCTCAATTTGTTCAACTTCCTTAAAATTAAAATCCCTCCAATGCAATGATGAAGGAAATGCAACTTTACGGGGGAGTAACCCTTCCCAGATTTCACGGCCTTTCTCCCAAAATCCAAAATAAATCAGATAATACTTCTTATATCTGTAAGATACATACATACAAACTCAAGTCATTTTCAAACGTTCTCTCACTCAATTTATATATAATGAATAAGTTATGTTATGTTCTTTCAACCAAAAGCGTTTTTCTAAATCTTATCGATCTTTCCTCCACGAAGGCAAAAAATATTGGCATGAAAAAAGCTACCTACATAAATTACACATTACCGAAGCTACATATATTCTCTTCTTCTCAAAGATTCCCTCTTATATCAAAAATAACTTTCGCCTGACTTATGTGTTCACAGAGAAAAGTCAGTAAACCAACTAGCTCATAAGATGTGTGGCCTATGAGTGAGCATCCTTATATCCAAGCCCATATTTCTTCCAAAACACAGCTCAATCAAAAAACGGACAGTGCAGTGCTTTCCCTCCCAGAAAAAAAGAGTTAAAAAACCTCGAGAAGAAACCAAGGTGGGAAAAGATATTAAATAATATATATTTTTGAGCAAGCACAAGGGGCTTCCTTCTACAAACATCCATCCGCATCCTCTAGTCCAGGTCTCTCTATCATATCATATCACATCCCATCCCATCACATCTTCATATCTTATAACTGCACACACTGGCCATCATGGCAAGAAGAGAGCCAACGAAAAAAAATGAATGGGTTTGCTTTTCTCATTTTTACATGGTTTTTCTTTTCTTGGCTCACATCTTCAGAGCCATTGCCACCATCAACATTGAACATTCTCTTTTCTTTCGGAGGTTATTTTTTTGGTTCTGTTCTGGTTGAAAAAGAAATCAGGATACGATATAAAAAATACGATATAGAGCATGTTTAGCTTAGGTGGAAGCAGTATGTGAAGTGTGAAAGTAATGAGATAAGGGGATTATGTTGCCAAAGGCGAAAGGGACTTTTTTTACCGCGTGAGATATGGGAGGAGGAAGCTCACAGAAAAGAAGAAAAAAAACGAAAGCAATCTTTGCTCTTTTTCAGTATTTTTATGACTTCCTTGTGAAAAAAGAAACCGGCTTGCTTTTTACTTCTAACATAGCTAGGTATATACTTTTTTCTATAAAATTTATTGAAATGTTTGGAAGAGAATATTGAGCATCGATATATTAATAGGAAGAATAACCCTTTTCTTCTTCTCCTTCCTTAAACTGGAAACGGGAGAATGAAGAGAGAAACGAATGGGATGATGATGAGAGAAACGAACGTAAAGAAAGAGATGAATCTATTCATTTTAATCATATGTAATAGTGGGAAATAATAATATAATACGTAATAATAATACATAGTTTAGAAAATATGATTTAAACTGGAGTAGGTTTATTTTTGGAAGTGTGAAAATGAAAACGCAACGCTTTTCTTTCCACCGTTGGAGGGTCAATGTCTTCAGATGAAAAAAGAAGAAGAATGGAACGTGTTACATCCCGATCGATGGGCTACTCCGCTGCAGGATCGTCATTTCATCATCATGATATGGCTACTATCTGGCTGACATATTATTATGAGCTTGTTTAACTTTTTATTTTATTTTAAACTTACCGAACACATCAATGGTCTGATAAGCAGGCTGGCCAAAGCCCGCCTCATTCACCGCTTGACAGCTGAAATTGGCTCGGGTCTCTAACGAAACTGGATAGATGGTCCAGTTATAGGTCCGGACCTCGTTTTGCGTGTGAGTTCCCCTCATCCACCGATAGACTTGGGCTGTGGGTCTCCCCATCTCATCCACGATGCAGTGCATGGTCAGCGCTTGACCCTTTACCACAACTAGGGGATCGAATTGGAGCCTGGCTGGTCCAGGAGAGTCTGGAGAAAAAGAGAGAGAAAAATTGTATAATGAATAAATAAAATTTCCATCCGGAGTAAATCATATCGTTTCACAGAAATATTTTTTCTTCCTAAAAAAACGATTTGATTTGTAATCCATGAAGATAAAGTTGGGAAGAGAGTGAACGTGACTTACAGTGCACATGAAGTTCGACCGGTTTGGAGTGTGGACCCCATCCCGCCTCGTTCCTCCCTTGACATGTGTAATTCCCTTGGAAGGAGCGGCCCACGGATTCCAGCAGCAACTTGCTTGGATCAATGTCGCACAAATCGGAAGCCTCAACATCTCGCCCCGGCTGGGGTGTCGAATACGAATTATTATTGGGGCACTCAGGTAGCTGCTTCAAAAGCTCCCCGTCTAGATACCAACGCACTGCCTCCAAAATGGCGGGGTTACCGGAGTCCACGTCACAGGTCAGTGTGACGTTCCGCTCGTCCTTCTCCTTGACTGGACGGTTGGGATCCATTGTTAGTCGAACGCGCGGTTTATCTAAAAAAAAAAAGTAAAAAAAATCGTTCTGGTTAGATTTGAATTCACTGAAATCAGCAGTTTTCATATTTGATTTCTTAGGTAAATATAAAAAAACAAGTTTGGCTGTTTTTCTCCCTGTTTTAAACAAACTTTTTATTTTCACGAAGCAGCCAACGCACAAAATAATATTAGTTATGATGGGATGCGCCCATTTTTTTATGCTCACTCTGCGAACAGAATGACAAAGGAGCCCCTGAAGGTCTCCATTACAATATTATTATTTTCCTCCGACTCCCTCCCTACCTAAGTCAACATTAGAAACGTCTGGCGAAAAAAAAACTAAGAAAAAAAAAACTTTTGAAAAAATAAATTCTGTCTACGATTTTATTTCTCCACTCTCTAAAATAATATGGGACATTGCGTAAGTAAAGCTTACATATACTTTTAGGCATAGTGCAACTTTGGACTGTATAATTTTGCCTCAAGCCCAGGAGGATGAGGAGGAGGTCCTAATATACCTAGTCGGTAGACTAGTGCCGAAAGCCCTTCTCATTTTCCACCGGTGCAGATTTTCCGGCAGAAAGTTTTATTCCAACTCCCACTATTCCACTTTTTATTTTACTTTCAAGCAGATTTTTCTCTCTTCTTTTTTCTTTCTCCAGTTATTTTATTATTATTTGAGAGTTTTTTTTTCATTTAGAAGAAAGAGTGATGATGTCCCGTGATGAAAATCTTGCTAACAGAAAATTATTATTTTTAAAAGCTCCCACTACTTTTTTTTGCATGGTCACCATTTTTTCTGGCTAGATTAAGCCAAAGAAATGGAAGGTTTGAAGAAAAAGAAAAAAAGTTTGAGAGAAAGTTCTTTTTTTAACTTTCTCCATCTCCAAAGCTATGTATTAGGATGTGAAGTTAAGTAAGTAAAAAAGACAAAAAAAAAGAATCTTCATTCCATCTTTTATCTGATGGAGATGATGATGATGCTGATGGTGAAGATAATATTGGCCTAGTTTTAAGTATTTTTCCTTGTCTTCATTATAATGAGGAAACTTTTTTATAGCCCTGTTGCAAGTATAAATGTTCGTGTAAATCTGGGTTCTACATTTTTGCATTTTAAAAAATGGGATGGTGGTGGTAGGAAGGAGCCGTGGGAGGCTATTGCTTGGGGGTTAAAGGGATTTTTAAAAGTGTGTGAAAGTAAGTAAAATTTTTCAATGAACTTTGCTATTATTTTTCTTTTAGCCTAGAATATTTATGCAAAATTTTCAGGCTTTATCAATTTATTTAAGTTCGTTTTTGCAGAAATGGCCTATGCTCAACTAGATTGAGTCTGTCTGTCAGCACATGGAATCAGGTTAATGAATGTCTTCATTTGATAAGCAAATGAAAGTAAAGTAAGTAAGTCATGTCATGTCAAAAGCAGAACAACTTGTTTACTTCAACGTAAATGGCGTCACTTCTATCTATCAGTATCGATTGACTTGTTTACCTCATCGTTTGTTTACTGTTTACAATCTGCTAAAAACACTTATTTTACTTGGGTATTTATCTTCTGAATTAGGCATTTACTTACATAGCACATTGATGTAGGCTTTGATGTCGGACTCCGTGGTGCCAATCTCGTTCTGGACGACACAGGTATACACTCCCAGATCCTCTCTTGTCACGTTTTTCACCAGGAGGGATGGCTCGAGTGTGGTGCCGCCTTCGTATGAGTTGGGGTCCGAGATGTCAACGAGGTCCCCGTTCCGATACCTGTAAATTGGAAAATAGAATAATTAAATAAAAATGTATTACGATTTGCTTCAATTAATTTTAGTTGATTATGGTCAAAGATACTGAACAGGAATCTCTCATTGGAATCATTTTGAAACAGAGAATTAAAGTGTTACTGATGCTTAAGTGCCACAGGTATCGTTATAGCTAAAAAATTCGAGAAAGTTGGCTTTTTCTCATATTTTTATTTATTATTTTGCTAAATCCTACTACAATTTTGAGGAGAATTAAATTTCAAACAATTTGACAGTTAATAATTTCAAAAATAATCTGTCAAATTTAAATGGTGGGAGAAGTCGCTGATTGGATATCAGGCGCCCAATGAGCTTCAAGTGGAACTCATTTAAATTTGGCAAATTATTTTAAAAATTATGAACTGTCAAATTGTTTAAAATTTAATTTTCCTCAAAATTGTAGTAGGATTTAGCAAAATAATGAATATAAATATGAGAAAAAGCCAACTCTTTCGGATTTTCAGCTATATGGGGCTACCAAACAATGAGCAACCAAATATTAAGATATTTTTTTTCAGTTTACTGAAAGTTTTATTTTTTGTGGTCATCTCAACAACTCTCCATCCACCATCCCTACAATGTTTACTCCCAACCATGGACGTACCGACTACATATTTACCCCGACACAGCCATCATTGACTATGTCCATTTAACTCTCATGCCAATCCGCTCTCCAGTCCAGCCCCAGCAAAACAAACCAAAAAGATAAGGGAAAAATCTACCACCACCACCAACAATAACAATACAAAACAACCAAGCATACTTTCTCTCTCTTTCTCTCTCTCAGGATGATCCTTGTCAAGAAGTGATGGATAGCTTGGTTTACGCCCTCCCCCGAAAAAAAAAACCCTTTATACTTTACCATCACCATCATCATCCTCCTCCTCCTCATCATCAGTAAAACTCACTCAGTCAGAACATGGACAACGAAAGTTTCGCATTATTTACCAAAGAGGGAAAAAAGCCCACTCACTCAACTCAACCCAGCGGCTCTACAACACTCATATTATTATTGCGTAGAATGTGATTTTCTACAACAACAAAAACTACATGTTTGGCCAGCCAAAAGCAAAGAAGAGAAATAAACATAACGAAAACCACCATAGAAGAAAAAAACACATGAACGATGATGATGTTGATGATGATAATGACATGGAGGGGATTTTATTTTGATCAATTGTGTTCCTTTCTTTCCTCCCTGCTTCTGTTGCATTTTGCTCTAAGCTTCCAACCTGACTATAAAGCAAGTAAAGATGAAATGTAAGGGTATTTTCTTCCATGTGTTTACATAAGGATGATGACATGACGGTGAGGAGGAGGTTGGTTGAGTTGAGGACGGCAAACAGTGAGCTCGGTCATTATTGCTTGTTTTCATTAGAAAAAAGACACAGTCCGGTTTGTTTTACCCCTTTTTTGTCTCATGATGGATAGAAGATGAGAAAAAACAATGATTGGATCTTCCCCCATTTTAGTTCAGTCCAGACAAACATTTACATTGCAAAATTCCAATCTGAGCTGAGAAAACAATGCCTAGCTGGAGAAAGTTGACCGGTTGCCATAATATTAGAAATTTTTAATTTTCAGGAACAGCATGAGCCGTAAAATTACGTTTTGCTGTTTAATTTCATGTAGCGGTCAACTCGACAGCATTTTTTGTAAAAAAAAACAAACAAATTCATATTTTTGAGAGGAGCAAGTAAAAAGCCCACAAGAATGGATGGGTTATGTTATGTAATGGAAGACAAGTACTTTCCCTTCCTTTTACGACTTTGCGTTGCTTGGCCTGGCCATTACTGCCCCGAAAGGAAGGAGCCATGCCATAGCCATACCATAACAATGAGCAACTCGTTAAAATTCATGCAGTGTGAACAGACGACTCCACTATAAAACCACCAACGAATGTTTGAATCTTCTTCCCAGCCCTGCCCTGCAATATTTGTACTTAACGGGAGTTTGAGCCGGATCTTCCCAAACATCTCCAAAGTATTTCCTTTGATGGTGGTGGCGATGACAAGGAGTGCCGTTTCAGATTTCTCTTTCTGTCAATGCCCTGTCCTCCACCGCCACATCATCAACCCAGCCAGTCAGTTTTTATCCTTACATGGCCATGGATGGTGGTGTATTATTGTTATTATTACTGGAGCCGGAATCGTCTCCAAATCATATATTTTCTCTCTTCCATACCATGCATCACGGCCTCAGTCATAAAACCGCTGCAGTGCAGAAACAATCCTTCATAAATTCTGAAATCCATGTAGGTACGTACCTACATCCCCACCTTATTATTCCATTCCAAACCGAGAGGAATGAAAATGAAAAGAGACAAACAAAGCTTTCCCCACCACGGAAGTGATGATGATGGCCTGTGGGGTTATCATCACGTGGTGGTGAATAGAAATGGATGAGGAAGGGATTATCCAGCTGTCATCCAGCTTTTCTCGCCTCTCTCCTGCTTTTTTTTTTAACTTTACGTGTCTTCTTGCTATATTATTTTTTGTACAGGGGATCTCATCTCATCTCATGGGTCTCTTTTTAACCAAAAAGCTCCACACTTTTTTTACTCCATGAAAAAAAAAACTTTCCCTTCTGAAAAAGAAAAAAACCTGTCCGTAACAATTTTTATTTTTCAAGGTGGGAGAAATCATGAAACGAAAGAAGAAAGCTGAAATGAAAGGAAAGTTCATGCCAGACAGACAGCCATTCTATTTGAAGATCGTTAAAAATTAAGATGAACTTCTTTCTTTCTTCTTCGGTTGAGAAAGTAGCCTCCTCATAAATTTAACAATGGAAGGAAGAGAAAAAATAAAGCAAAAAAGAATTTTCCCCTTCCATTCAAAAATATTACGAGAATGACCTTGCTTATTTTATTTCTTTCCCTTTCTTTATTCTCTGTGTTGAACTGTCCATGTCTCGTGTCCCCTTCCTCATTATTTCTAAGCTGGAGAATTACGCTCCGGCTTTTTCTCTCCCTTCCAAATATTTTTTTTTCTTTTCCCTTTTTTCTAAAGTAAATCACTTGACAAGGGAGGATCCCACACACACATACATAGTGAAAGCGTATAATGACAAGTGTGATTAGCCCCGTTTCTTTTTGAAAAAAATAAAGAGAGAACAGAACAGAAAAAAAACGTCATGATCATCATCATGACTGTGACAAAAATCTATTACCCTCTTTTATTCACAACAGGACAAAGCAGTGCTTGTGTGCATCCACTGCACTGCAATTCAATGACGGTTGCAAGCAAGCAAGTCAAGTTGGGTAGTTCTGCTGTGCTGGGAAAAGGGAGTACCTTCATTATCAAATGCCACTGGCTGGGCGGGTGGAGAAAGGGACACCCGCTGACTCGAAAATATATAAATGAGTCTATGCCAGCCACACACTCAAACGAACAAGAAGGAACAGTGAAGCAAAATAAAAATGTGATATTGGCTGTGATGACGAGTCTTCCTTTTTTCGGTGGAACAAGTCATAACAATAAATATCCAACTATCTATCTAATTCTCGCCTTCCTTTTTTCCAGTCATGATGAAAGTGAATCACTTTTCAACTCTAACTACATTTATTTTATAAGTGAAATCAGAGGAGGATGAATTGTGATATGATTTTACTATTCTCTTGTGTACCGCCAGTCGTACGTGCGAAAATCTAAGCCTTTTTTATACTTTACTTAAGTTTTAAAGAAAATCCTATTAAAGTCTATTATGACTGGTGTGTGCGTGGATGTCACTGCCAATACAATGTCATTGCCAAGCCATAATAATACATGAGCTGATTGTGATTGTGAGGAAAAGGAAAACTTTACACGTTTTTTGGTTTTATCTTTGCGGAGCAAGTGAAATAAATGCTTTTTACGCAGCCATTATTATCCGCTCCCTGCGTGGCATTGTCCTCGCCAGAATATTTCACGGAAAAAAAGGGGAATAGCCTGAGAGAAAGAGAGAGAGGTAATGTGCACTTGGTTGCGCATTTACAATGTAAGTAATGCAATTTGATGGTGTTACAAAGGCGATTTTCCCGGGAAGAGCGTGCCAAGAAAAAAAGGGATAAAACCGGGGATGGGGTTGTCTCCACCGGATAGAATAAATTTTTCTAAAATGCTTTTTAAATTTTTTAAATCAAAGGGAAAAAGCAAAGCATCCTCCTCCTCCTATTCCTTCCATAGCATAGCATAGCATGGCTTGAATAAAACAGTGGGATTTGGAGGGAAGGAAAGGAAAACTCTCGGAATCTATTTTCCCTATTTTACTTTTTTTAAAGGAATGAGAAATGGGAGTAGAGTAATGTGAAGAACCGTTGAAAACGGGTGAAATGAAGTGAGCGCATTACGCACAAAAAGAGGAATGGATGGATATGGATATACATTTTGGGCTCATTGCAGTAGAAGGAAGGAAAAAAATGGGTTGGGTAAGGCTCACAGAGATACTATGGCTGGCTGGTGTAAGTAAAAGTAAAAGGAATGAATGAACCTAAAGATGAGATGTTAGATACGGGATGGGATAGACCTAAACAAAAAAAGAAAATGCGTTGGTTTTCTTCTTCTTTCCTTTGCTCTGGTATTCTGGGTTAAACTTGTTTATTGTATCAAATACAACTTTTGTATGAGAAGAAAACCACCTATGCATATCAAAATCAGATTCCCGTAAATTTCCCCAGAGTGAAAATGAGACAGGCGGGAAGAAAAAAAGAGGTCCGTTGTTGGTGGCTTTCTTTTTCTTTTTTCATGCTTATGTGGATTCTATTTAGTGAGCTCCTTTTTGTTTGTGTAATGTACATGAACATGATCCAGAGAGAAAGAGAAAAATGGATGTATTGTTTGTGCTTGTACTACGCATGTTTTTGCGTAACGCACGAATTACTTATGCGATGGGATGCGTACTCGCACACACACGCACGGGTTTAGTATGACTGGATGGTGAATTATTATTCAATGAAAAAAGGGCAGTAACTCACTCGGTGTACAACTTATGAATGGGGATTGTTGTGATGTGATGCGGAGAAAAGTCTGCATTCTGCATTCAATTTTTTTAAACCGGAATAATCAACGGAGAAACCAGATGTAAACCTGATTAGATTATGTGTGGTTAACTCTTGAATGGAATAGCATTTTATGGAGGAGGAGAAGGCGACCAAGCAAAGCACAGACACCTTCTTGAATGCCATGCCATTCCAGATGAGGGAAAAAGGAAATAAAAAATGTGCGTAACATTCAGAGGCTTGTCATAGATGATCTTAAGATGACAATCTATAGATAAGATGAGATGAAGATGATCATCTATCATCTCATCTATCATCTTCGTTACTTAGCATCAGTCAATCATCTTCATCTATTCATCTTTTTTGCATTTAGTTTTAGCTTGTATCGAAATTTTCATCTACCAGAATTAGAATACATATTAGTGTCATGCAAAATGCATCTTCACACTATAAACTGGGTTATAAAATGTTTTTTTTGGTTTATAACACCTGTAACTTATATTGAAAGAGCAAAGTGTAATTATTATATGAGGGTTATATCAGTTGTATTGCATCTTTGATACCATCTAATAATTTCGCTCATCTTCATCTCATCTTTTCATCTTTAAAAATATTAATTCATCTATCATCTTCATCTTTTAGCTTTTGAAACTCTAATTCATCTATCATCTCATCTTTTCATCTTTGAAAATTACACCATCATCTTTCATCTGCATCTTTCATCTAAAAATGGCTCATTGCAAACCTCTGGTAACATTCCTTAATCATTTTGGGAGAGAAGGAGGAGAAAATGAAATTGGAAAAGCTAAAATAAAAAAGAGGAGCCGGGAAGGAAAAAAAGGAATATCAATTTTTTGAATGTCATTAGAAAAAAAGACATTAAATGAAGAAAAAACCCAACGCATTGAAAAAAGGGATATGGAGGAACTGATGATGATCAGATGATGTTGACGATAAGGTTGGAGAAGGACGGGCGAGGAAGGAAATATTGGATTTTTCTATTTTAATTTTTTCCGCATTGTCATACTCGCATAATCATAATCACCGTTGTTGATGTCGATGCTGCCATTCCAAAAGAAATATGACGGTTAAAAACAATATCAGGAAGGGTTGCTCCATCCAAAACGACGGTGAAAACTAGTTGAGTGAAAGAATTAAAGCAATATTGCTTTTTCCTTCCCAGCCAGCCCATGATGGATAAAGCCACCAACTCAATTGTCAGATTTATGACAATTCTGCTCCAAAGAGGAGGAAAGAGATCAGGACAGGGAAGGAAGGAATGCTTCATATTAAAAACTTGAAGAAGAAAAAGCAACGTGTGAATGACTCATACCCAGACCAAGCCACGACCAGACCAGACCAAACTCGTATAAAGGAAGAAGTTTCTCAAGTGCTTTCACTCTTTTCTCTTTCATTCTCTCTCCCTTTATGTTTATTATTTTCATAATAAGGATTACAATCTGGCTGATGATTTGATTTCATGCTCTTTTAGGTAAGTATATTTCTTCCCCTGTTGGGAAGAAGGCTGTTTGGCCATTATTATGACTGCTTTTATTTCGATTTATGACTTTCATGCGGTTTTTAATAGGCATCATGCGGAGTGCCAGAAAAAAAACACAGATGATGGAGGGAAACCCTTTTCTAATCGAGGAAATCTTTTGAAAATGTGTTGGATTCCTTTTTTCATGGAATCATTAAGATGGCTCATGGCTCCCCTCTTAACAGCTAAGATTTTATTGTCATTTTTACACATTTTCCACACTTCAACTGCAAACTTAGGTTGAGTTAATTCAATAAGTTATTTTTTTATTCTCATTGCTTTAGCCTCTATTGGAAGCAGATAAATACGGGGAAAATATACATAAACACACGTGGATCCCCAATAAACAAAATACTTCAAGTTGTTTTATTTCTCGTCCGAACTTATGTGTAGATAATTTGCGATGCAAAGTGACGTAAAACCTAGCCTCTACTGCAACTCGTATTCATTGTATGAGCATTTGTCCGACTTCCAACTTCACTCAGCATACCAAACATCATGTAGCAAAAAGTAGTAGCATATTATTTTTTATGTGATCTTGACTCTATGACTATTAAATAAGAAAATCGTAAGATACTGGATAAAATGAGATCCTTGGGTAATTTGTCAGAAATCGGAAACAGATACTTCCACTAAAATTCAACGCACTCTTTTGTTTCCTTTTTTAGTTTGCAGTTATGAGTTTGTTACCTTTTCTGCTTTTTAACGACTAGGATGACTTCACAACAACAGTTAGATATAATTCATCATAAGTGAGTAATATTGGACCCTATGAGTACGCAATTTAAAAAAAATATATGTATGGGTATGTTGGATCTGACTTTAAGTAGAAACGTTTGACGCAGCAGAATATTTTGAGTAATTAGCCAAGAAGCCTCAAAGACTTTTATGAAAAAATATCTCAGACTCGGGGGGAAATATTTTGACTAGTAAACCATATTTAGACAAGGAGCACTATCATCATCATCATAACAATCCTGATGATTATGTTTACTAACGAAATCCCCCACAGCCCAGAAAGAACTACTCTCACTCAACTCAATCCTAATGAGTGAGATAATGAATTGAAATGGGAAGCTGCTCGTCAGTTTGCTTGGACTGGGAGCTCCATAGTCTAAACAGCAACCACTACCACCCATGCTATGTATGCCGCGTCACCAAAACAATGATGAGCTCAACTCATTTCTTTCCTTGGCTCATAATACGAGTACATATGATCATCTTATTCTTAATAAGAAAATTCCCGACTTTCTCCCAGAGACCATATTAAACATAAAACAAAATCAACATCCCCACCCATTCCTAATTTACTTTTTTCACTCAAAGAAGTCTAGTTTAAGAAATCATATTAGGAGCAGCACGCAGCATACTTCATTTTTAATTTCAACCTGGGACCAAGACCAAAAACCAAGCCAAGCCGTACCACGCATCTTTTAATTCAACCCAGTTTACTTCCTCTTAACTGAACTTCCCCGAATTTAACTTTCACCATCATCATCATCAGAGACTTTAACTTAACTAAGGCTAAGATGAATTCTTCTTCCAGAGAAAGAAAAAGCCCTTTCCCAATAGGGAGAAAACTCCTCTCCACCCAACTAAAAGTCAAACACTTTAGATTTCCCATAATTACTATCATTATTCGGAATGAAAAAAGAAAGAAGGGGATAGAATCCAGCTTTAGCTTCTTCTTTTGGAATCAAGAGAGAGAAAAGAATCATTTTCTTGTTCCCCCAACACTTAAAACAAATAAGTGGAGAGAGAGAAGCCCATCCCGTGTCTTTGTGACTTGTGATGATCAGGATGATGACTCTGGGATATCCACCACCACAATATACTATTTTTTATATATCCCGCTGTGCTATACATATCTCTCTCTATAGCCATGTATGTATGAATGAGTGAATGACTTTGTGTGTAGCCATATGCTCTTGAATGGTTTTCCCTTCCCCTCCCCTCCATCCTTAATATAAATTAAAAAAGAGAATGGATTCCCTCCAGTGTGAAGTTCCTCCATTTTCTCGACCTAACCAATTCATCCTATGCCTGTGTGGTTTGGTTTTTCCAGGGAAAGAAGGAGAAGAAGAATAAAAACTTGAGGAGAAAATGTCCTTCTCTCCACTATCAATAGACACAACTTGGACTAGATTCCGCTTTGGCTGCTGTGAGTGTAGTCGGTTGAGTCTGTAGATAATTTAATTCCTTTTCCCTTTGTCTCCCTCGCTAATAATGAGTGGGGAGAAGAAGAAGAGTGAAAAAGATTCTTCTTTAAGAGAAAAGCATTCGTACATGCTTTAGTGGGGGCGTCTCTAATTTCTCAGAAGAAGAATCCCACCCCACACGGGTGTTCGTTCGGGTTAAAATGTGCCATTCTCCCGAACACTTCCAAGCCAAACCACAGCCGGTAATCATTACACAAGACTAAAGATTGAGAATGAAAATGAAGGAATCTATCTAATCTACATCTTCAAAAATTTTATTTTTATACATAGCTGGCAATATTCAGAGATTTCCGGAGTCGGGGAAGACAAAGGGAATAAATTGTGAAAAGAGTTCAAGGGTTGCCTTCCGGGAATCTCCCTATTTATTTCACTTCCTTTACTTTGCTAGTCCTTCTTATTATTCACCGCTTTTTTACGCTTTCTTGGAAAAAGAAAGCTTTTTCGGAAGATATTTAAATTCTGTGAAGTCCATCCAACTATGTAGCCATTTAATACGCACAAGTGAACTCATAAAAATGGGCCGGCCCAATAAATATAGTAGTAGCTTGGCTTGATTATATTTATGTACCTCATGGGCTATGTGTCGCTATTTTAAATGATAATTGCAAGCTTAGCGAATATCCTTAGTTATTATCGTCATCATTAATTTTTCGCAACATAACATGGCTATAGCATAGCTAAGCTTATACTATATACGCTGGGGTCCATGTCCAGTCACACAAAACAAAAAAGTTTTCCTTTCTCTTCTTCTTTCTAAAATCTTAAGAAGGCCTTGTGAAATGCGAGAATGAATAGCTCAGCTGGACCAGACTAGACTCAAACTCATTCATGGGCTATTCCATTCTACTTTCTCTTCCTGGTGTTGGTGGTGGCTGGTTTAGCTGGTGAGAGTGAACTTACTTCTTTCATTCCTCCGTTATTTTTATATTTAAAAAAAGAGGAGTGTGAAACTAACTATTACTAAAAACTGGCTGGGTAATTCCACTTGAATTATCATCATCACCATAATCAAGAAAGGAATTAGAACTGTAAATGTGGAAGAGTTAGTTGGACGGGATACGCAACAGCGTGAACGTAACTTAAGTATATTTACGGACTGTGGAGTAGTAAGCACCTACACACATTTACTTCTACGTGCCCTTCCTCCCAAAAATCCTTTCCCTTTTCAAAAGAAGAAGACAACCAAGAAGGAAGATACTCTCTTTTTAGAAACTTTTCCCTAAATTCTTAATTTCTTGTCTGGGGAGAAAAGTGGAAGAAAAGGAGGGAGAGCCCTTCTCCTCCTCCTCCACTCTTAATTAAATAGTTTTTTTCTTGGTCGGTCGTGATATATTTTATTTGATGATGATGGTGATCATCATCATCATATGCATGGAATGGTGTGTTATGGCTGGGGCTCAAAAAATATTTAAAACTTATTCCGGGTTTTCTCTTCTTCCTTTCCTCCAATACTCCTCGCTGGGTGGACATAAGAAATCCATTTATACTTTTTTCTGGCTTTCTCTCTCTCTAACTAATATCCACAAATGCGTGTGCCCAAATGAGTCCAGTTAGTATCCAGTTATATAACAGCTGATGATGCTGCTGTTGATGATTATGAGTGGACTGCCGTTTTTTTAGCTTACGAAAAGTTAACTGCCTCCTCCGCTGCTCCAGCAGGAACGCACTTGACGATTTATGAGCTTCTCACTCCTTGAATACTTATCTTCATATTATTATTGAGAAAGAAAGCAAAAGCTTATAGTAGGAAGGAAGAAAGCATGAAAGAAAAATTGCTCGCGAATGAAAGGATTTTGATAATAATAAAAAAGCCATCCTCCTCCAAACGAACCCATATGACATATTATTCTACGCCCCCGCATCACTAGACTGAACACTAAAGAAATCGTAAAATATTTATATATTTTAATATTATATTTCCTGCTTACCATCGCACGGCGAGGAGTTCCGGTGGGTTGGCTATCACATCGCATTCTATGAGGATGTCACTCGACTCATTGACCGTCACGTTTGCCGGCGAGACGGTCACCACGGGCGGATCTGTTCAAAAAAGGAAGGGAAAAAAAGAAAAATGAGATTATGTAATTTTTTTCAAAGAAAAAGTCATGTAGTATGAATGGCTAAATAATATGCAGAATTCATCAAGCCATACACAAAATATGTCCATAATAAGTAGGTGGCTACTTCTATTCACTTCCACCTGTCATGTTCATGCATGCCCAGCCGATCCTACCTCGGGTAAATTGAAAAATTATGCTCAAGGTCCAATACCTTTTTTCTCTACTTTCACCCATTCCAAATATGATTTTCTTTATACGGATCAAACAAAAAGACTCCGTCGTAGTCTTTTGCTGAAGAAGCTGATAAAAGTACCTAATCCGTCTTTTCATCATTGATCCGTTCGGATAATACCGCGAATTCGTTTACATTCATCATCATCATCATCATCATCAATACCTTTACTTTTACTTTTCTTAATAATATTTTTTTGTTCGCCATTTTTAGCATCTTTGCTAACTTCAATAAAGGGCTTTGGTAAAGGAAGAAGAAGCGAAAACACCTTTGCATTATATTATGAAAGTCCAAAGAAAAAAAGCTAAAAAAAACTTTTCTTAGAACTTTTTTTCTTTGATCCACTAACACCAACCACCGCTGTTTGGGTGACTCGTTTTTGAATTAAACTTTCCATATTACAAAAAAATGTAGGCCTAACCTAACCAATGTTACGTCCCAGTCTTATGAACATATTGACATTATGAAAGGGATGAAATTATCAAACTTTTTCTTTCATTCTTTTTCTTCCCATTTCGTAAAACTTTTTTTTGAATGAGGTGGGCTCAGAAAAACGGACGAAAAGAGCTCTCCTTCAAATTCTCACATTGGTCATTGAATCAATAGGAAAGATCCGGTGAGATGCTTTAAAAAAATAAGTTGAATCATCAGCATCATCATCATCATCATCCTTTCATGAATAGACAAGAAAAGATGAAGAAGAAAAAATTGAAAGTGGATCAGTCAGTGAAAGGCTGGTCGTCCCTTCTTCTTCTTCTTCCTCTTATTGAATTTAGTTAAGGTAGTTTCCAAACTAATTTCATTTTCTCCTTTTATATTTTTCTCACCGTCTGAGAAGTCTATTTATAGAGATTAGATAGAATTATTTTACAAATGCAGACAATTGAAACCAATTCGAATCTTCTAGCCTATTCACATGTGACATTCATGCTCCAACCCAAGCCCACCGACTTCCAATTTTGCTCCCAAGTCTCGTTACAAATTCCAGTCAAAAACGAGAATTGGCTCGTTAATCATTTTTCTTTATCGTTTATCTGTTGGTCTGTCTTCTTCCTTCACTTTTCTTTCCCTAGTGCGTGTCCTTCTCATTTTGTGCTTGGTGCACACGCATTATTTCAACAAAAAAAAGCATTTTTCCCATTCGGAATTTATTATTTCTCGCGAAGAGTGCAACAAATCGAATCGGTCCTGCTCTTGAAGTTTTTCTCCTGTGATATTTATGCTATCTCATGGCTCATGTGTAAGAAGATTCTTGTCCTCCTTGTCCTGACACTACTTTAACTTCTAATTCAAGTTCAACTTCAAAAATATTTCCTTCCTTCCTTGCTTCCTTCCTCCCTATCTTATGGGCTGAGCAGTTTGAGTTGATATTGAAAAGTTCATTTAATGCAGTTTTTCCTCGACAAAATGTATGTGATGGAGTGGATGACACCAAACTATGTGTGGAAAAGCGGAGGTGGAGGGTGGAAGGAAAATGGGAAGGTGAACTCTCTCATTCCCTCCTTCCAAGGAAAAAAATTACTTTTCTTCAAGATTGTGAGGGGTGGTGTGTGCGTGCTCAGTACATTGCATTCCTTGAAAAAAAAGCGATGACAAAATGGAATGGTAATGGACTCAAATGATGAAAAGGAGGAGGAAAATGAAGAAAAAAAAATAGTTTACAAGTTTATGTACTGACTGGGGTGGTGGGGAGGAATATAGTGGGATAGTTGGAACATCATTTTGGAGTAGATTTGTTGCACCATCGCATCTTCTGCCAAGATGTGCATTGCATTGCGTTATGGCTTATGTCTCGCCGGCTGAAGGCCCAAGCTCGTTTCGTTTTTTCTTATTCTCACGTTTGAATAGGATTGGAGTTCATCTTCACCCCCTCCATAAGACTTGCAGTAAGAAATGAAGAGAAAACTTTGTTTTTCTTTATATTTGGAACCTTATCTCCCTACTTGGTATATAATCCACCCACCACACCAATATTATGAAAGTTGGGTAGGAAGATACGGAATGGGGAAAAAGTGAGAATCAAGTGAAGTAAAAGAAAAGTGGAGTGTGCTCCACTGCACACGAAAATGAAGTCGGCTGCTTGCTGCTGGTAAATAAGGGAAAAAATGGAAGATGAGAAAATGCCGACAAAGGGAAGAGGAGCGTAATGGCAAACATTTTCAAGGTTTTGGTTTGGTGGGAAATGTAATTTTGTATTATGAAAGGGGGAAAGCAAACTATGTATGCATTTCTGCTTGTTGATAAGGTGTGGTCGGTGACTAAAGCTGACTTGTTCAAAAAAATTATAACTTTTCACCTGTTCTACTTCAAACCATGCATATGGGGAGCTCATATTACGTAAATCTTATGAATTGCGCAACCCACTCACTCACTAGCTGACATAACATAACGTGTCTTTGATCTTTGCTCCATGACGTAAAATGTGTGTTATGAGTTATGACATTTCGATGGAAAGCTGTTAATTCGTCAACCTCCATCTTTCCCAGATCACTTCACTCCACTGTCAAATTCGTGGTTTTAATGTTCACCGTGTCCTCTCTATCTATATCTCTGCATTCACCGTATCAAAATTACAAGTCAATTCATGCACGATTTCTCCGCATTTACTAAAGACGAGAGACTTGTTGAAGCTCAAATGGAATACCATACTGTTCACATCCATTATGTAAATGATTATTCTTACATAAACTGAACCACAACAAGGTTCACAAAAAGAGTACGTCCTGACATGATTTTTAATGTACACTAATCATTTTAAAATACCTAGTCAAGTTTCTCATGGATTTTTACAAACCACGACTAAAGGAAGGAAGTGATTGATGATGATCTATTCCAGTTTAAGATGTGTAACTAACTATTAATTGAAATCGAAACTAAACTAAACTAAGCCGGCACAATTTTATTTAACAGCAAAAGTACATTCACAATTTCCAACAGGTGGATTTACAGGTATGTCATCAAATAGAAAATACATTGGTGGAATAACGAGGAGTGATTTTTAAAATCTGTTTTCATTTAATTAAAACTGTCTCATAATTAAAGAATATCTATTTCTACTTACAGTTCACTTGAAGTTTCACTTTGGATCTGTACGGGATCTCTCCCCTCTGCTCCATGACGGAGTTCACAGTTTGGCATTCAATCGTTATCCCATTTTCCCACCGGGACGCGGTAAAGATGAATCTGCTCTGGGTCTCGTAGGTTCCGTCAGCCTAAGAAAAAATACATAGGATTAATTATTATTAATTACACAAATCATTATATCCACTCTCCTTCATCAATCAATACAAAACACACAAAACAATAACGTACTATTAATTAACGAACGCACGCACAACAAATTACGTAATCAGCGACTTTCACTGTCACACATCACATCACAAAACACCAACACATTCATAATTCACCCTCGTGTCATGCATCATCATGCTTAATTAACCAGATTATGTCAAGCCCTGACATTCATTCAGGCTCCTTATCCAAAAAAAAAACATTTCCCTTTCCTTTCCAAACACAAAAAACACCAACTTTTCCTATACCACCCAAGCCATATTCCAACACAACCAAGCATAAACACATCCAAAATCCAATATAAAACCTCAGCCCAACTAATCCCTCTAAAAACAAAAGCCTTCATAACAAAAATCCATCAAGCAAGCACGTCTACAAAACCAGTTGCATCTGTCTGTCATATCAAAAGGAGAAAGCAAAGCCAAAGCAAGACAAAAACAATACAACCAAATCTACTTAATACTCTCAAGCAAAATAAACCCAAAACTTTCACCCAACTTCTTCCTCAACATTCGAAGAACGAACTTTTTTTAAACGAATTTATTTGAGTTTTTTTTTATATTTATTTATACTGTTGCCTCATGTAGTATGTCTTTGTTGACAAAGACCTGAAGTTAAATGCTTAAGCCATATAAAAAACGAGGCTGAAAGGAATAAAAAAAGAGAAACAACTTTTTCCAGAAAAAAAGAAGAAGAAAGAAAGTTGTAAATAAAAGGATGATGTGATGATGATTCCCGCTCAGTCCTTCTTTCTCTCATTCATTCATTCATTCCAGGTTAAAGAACTGTCTTCTTTTTTTCTTCATGAGTTGAGTTGTGTGTGCTGTTGATAATAATAATGACGAGGAGGAGGATGACGATGATGATGATGGATCATTCAGGTCATGCCTTTAGTCTTCTACCCAACTCATAATTGGATTTCCGATGCGTGTGTGTGGTTTTGCTTGGGTCTCCTCCTATTTTTTTCCTTTCATTTCATTTACTTTCTATTTTTCCTTCATTTGGAAAAGTGAAAGGAAAAAAGAACTCTTTTTTTGCGCTGACTTCACTTCAACTTTCTCTTAAGGCATGGAAAGGACTAAGGAACTTGTTGTTCAAGTCAAGTCAAAGTCTGGAGGAGTTTTCTGTGAGGTTTTTGCTTTCAGAATTCTTTCATCCTCAACCCATCATCATCATCAGCAGCAGCACAATAATCATCATAATCATTATCTGTACTCTTCCAGATGAAGACGCACTTTTTACCATCAACATCCTTATTTTGCTATTTGGTTTCTTTTGGAAGTTACGTAGTTTGGGTATGAAGCATTTCCTCATTCATATTTATATGGTTAACTGAATTCCTTTTTAATATTGTGCACTCATTTTTCTCCTTTGCTTTGTCGCAAGTCAAAGGATAAAGGCAGCAGTGACACAGCTTCTTTTCAATAGGTAAGGTAAGCAAGTTTCGTTAGTGAAACTATCTGAATGTCTTCCTTTCCTTATTATGGAAGAGAGTGTTTTGCTCGAAATTTCATTCGGTCTTTTATGGAAGATTCAATCAAAGCTACCTATTTCATTTATTCTTATCCTTTTTTAGGAAATTCAAGAGGATGGCTAAAAAACGATTGCTCCGCAGCTGTACTTGCTTTCGGTACGCAATAAGCACAGTAAAATAGTAAAAATCAAACTTTCCTTGAATGATGAGTAGGGAAGAATATAGAATCAGAAGTTTTGTTTTTAGAAATAACTTGCATCATATTTAATTAA
>JAQIWX010000009.1:0-52209 GCA_034696785.1 Lepidocyrtus cyaneus | reverse complement strand
GATGATCACTTATACGGTGCCCTTCTTCGGATATGATAACATGACCAAGACCTATCACTTCAAGTAAGTTTAGTTTTGTTGCTTTTCGTTTCGTCTTCATCAATAATAATGGGAAATGGCTTGAGTTGATTTGATATTCATGAAGGTAAAGGGACTGTAAGTTGGAGGTAGATTAAAGTGGAGTGTAAACGGAACTTGGCTCTCGTCGTCGTCTCATATTGGAATTTGTTATCAAAAGAGACCATGCCACACACTTCCTTCTTTCAAGAGAGCCAGACCACACTGGAGGGAAAATATAAATAAAAAACGAAATTGGTTATTTAACATTCATGATGGCATGGGAGAGAAGGATGGATGGGGAAAGATATTTCATTCCACCATGCCCCTTATTGCAGTTTATGCGCTACATCTTCTTTTTGTGAAGCTGGTAAATAAACTGCGTTGGTCCACTCGATACTTTAGAATAGCTGTTTAACTGGAGAAAGCTGGAGTGAGTAAAGAATGGAATGATCTACATTTTTTAAAGAATAACATACGGATTGGGAGTAAGGACGTTGAAAGTGTAACGGTGCTTATGCAAGAGAGTGGATATTGAATTTTTTAACGAAAAAAAACATATTTGACATTGAATTTTAATCCTCTTGTGGGGTCCGTTGAGATGATCTAGGAGGCTGCTGGGGTAATGGAAGGGATAATGGAGGAGGTTAATATTATTTATGGAGGTTGCATTAAAAGAAAATAAATAAATAGTTTGGAGGGAACTTTCACCATCATCATCCGATCCTGTCAGCCTGCTAATAAAATATTTTTTTTAATGGAAGGAGGAGTATAATTTGCATAGTAGGAGGAAAACGGGGGCACTTTAGCAAGTCTCGTTTTATTTATTTTTTTTTGCTTTAGACTATCGTAATTTTTTACGTCTGGTACGGGTTTGATCTGACAGAATTCCGTGAATTTTATTTTAATATTCACGCTTGTCTGTCTAGCCATATCCCGTCATGGTCAAAGGCAAATAGCGCAAACTCGACCTTGTCGTTTTTGGAACAGCAACAGCAGCTCTTCTCAAGCCAAGCGTGATAAAGGGCTAGCCAGCTAACTATGTAAGCGCATTAGATTTGTTTGAATGGTTTTTTTTTGTTTGTTAGGAAGAAGGATGAAAGAGTAAAATATGTAATACAAAAAAAAAACAAGGGGGAGATGGAGCGGAAATTAATTAGTGGAAAGGAGAAGCTCTTCTCCCGAAAAATTTACCGCATTGCGTAACTGCTTGTAGGTGGTTCCGTCATACATAATAAGAGAATGTCACCTTGTTCACAATCCATGTTTTGAAATTTAAAATGTATTAAAAATTCATAATAATAGCAGCCCATGTACGATGATGATGTTGATGATGGTTTGATGGAAACTTCTTCCAACAGCATTTTCTAATTCTAATCCCTTCCCTCCCCTCACAAAAAGCATAGCTGGATTACATGAGCTTATTTCCCCTAAACGAAAAAGAAAATTCTATTCCCGAGAAAAAAATCCATTAAAGTAACTATGTATCAAGACAGGAGTTGGAAGTGGGTGAGTTACGAACAAATAAATAAGAATTGCAAATTCTCTTGTCAGCCTTTTCCCAGATCAGGGATACTAATTTATTGTGTTTGACTTGGCAAAGGATCATCAACCGTCAGCTTAGGTGGAGAGCTCCTCTTGCAAAGTCAGGTAACCCATCACCTTCCTCGGCAGTTTTTTTCTCTTTATGTTCTCCTCTCGTTTATTTTTCGAGCAGGTCAATCAGTCCTTAGATAGCATGGCTTGGCTTTGGTGCGATGGGTATGGAAGGGAAAAATAAAATGTACCTATAAATCATGTCCATAGGTAAACACTAAGGCATTTCCAATTTACAACGAAGAAAAGAGAGAGAGAGGAGAAAGGTGCTCTGTTCATCTCCCTTTTAAAATCGGCAGATGGGTTTTATTTTGAAAAAAGTCAAAGAATAAAAAAATTGCTCAAAACCTAATTTCATTTTTAATTTTCATTCTTATCATCAAGCAACCCTCTTTAGATTAGATTCAATTTTGTTTTCCCAAAGAGGAAAAGTGAAAAATGGAAGAAAAAATATTGGAAAGGGAAGGTCGGGGAAAGTCAAAAAGCTTCTTAAGCATTATAAATCCATAATTTGAATACAAAATAATATTTAATACCTAGTAATTGAAAGTTAATTAGGTAGTTTGGCAGTCTCACCTCCTTAACTTTCATTAAAAAAATCATGCCAAGGAGCATCCGCCATAATTAGTTTTAGATCCAATAAAATTACGTATTTCATTAAAATCACAATCAGCTAAGCTCCAGCTGGCACACAAAATAGGTCTTGACATGGGGAAAAATGTGAAAAATCACCGGTTTCACTACGCTCCAGAGAATCCTACAAAAATTAACTCCAATCACTTGTTTCAATTTAATTACATAAATAAAACCAAGCTCATTTCAAGGTTCAATTTAATTGTTAAATAAAAAAACAAATGAAATGTAGGTGTTGTCCCTCTCAACTTTCCCCAAATGCGATTGGAGAAAGCGGTGGAATAATGCATAGGTAATCCTATTTTCCAATTCATGCAAAATTTAAAAGAAAAAACTAAATGAGTACACATGTTCTATTATGCTATGCTCTCAGCCGAGCCCAGAGGACTTTCACTCTACTAGTGTAATTCTATCTTTAAAAAAAATAAATAAGTCCAAGTCACATTCATCCTTGCTCTGACTTGAGTTGAGTTGAGACGAGCTGAGCAAGCGGAGAGCTAAATGAGTGCAGTGATGCATTATGCATGGATTGTTCCACGGAATATAATGCATTACACCAGCAGACCCCATCCCATCCCAAAACAAGATTCTTTTTTTTTTTGTATTCCATATGGGAGGGAAAGAGGATGAAACTAGGTATTCATGCTGTGGATGCAAATTCCATTAAATCTGGGATGTAAAACAAAAGAATTTTAATATGACTCTTCTGGCTTGGCGAAAGACAAAAAAAAATCTGCAAGGATGTGCATATTTATGTGACTGAGAATAAATCTACCCGGGAGAGAAAGGGGAAAAAGCCGCTGACAAGCCAAATAAAAATTCTGTATTAGCCCACGACCGACATGACATACTCGCAATCCATTCCATATGCCATGCATAGCCATGTGGATATGTAACCTTCCTTCACTTCATGCATAAAAAATTCCAACCAAACCAGGAAAAAATTAGTTTTGGGGGTGGATGTGGAATATGTGGATTGGATGAAAAGAAACAGGCCAGGTTGGTTGAAGGATTTTCACTGCATTGCATTTTGCAATGGCATTGGAGATGGAATGAGATGAATGTGATGAGGAGGAAGAGGAGGATGACATTCAAAGGGAACGAGAAATGAGATGAATCTCTTTCCAGAAAATTCTGGTCTAGAAAAAAATATACACATTTATGTCATGTAACATATCAAGCTATTCGACTACTATTCACATTCATATCCTGTTCGGAATGAAGCGAGGCAATCAAGAGGAGATTAAACAGGAACTTTTTTGATGTAGAAAATGATTTATATTGATTCGTTCTTTTGGTAATCTAATTTTTTTCTTCTTTTGCAGGGGAACGAGCGGGATCGATATCAATCTTCGGAGTGTTGACATTGATCAGTGTCCCCTTCCGGATAACTCCATCGAGCTTAATATCTTCGCGGGATCGGATAAGTGCAAGAATGCTACGATGGTGAGTGAAAGTTGAAAAATTTTAGTTAAAAAAAATGAACAGCCGTTTTTCGGTGATTTTTGAAATTACTTTATCCTTTTTGTTGTGTTATGGTTTGAATGTTAGGATCACACGATGAGATAATTACGACGAATAGGTAAATTACATATGGCTTTTGATGATGACGAGAAAACGTCACGCATTTTCCGTTTTGCTTTCACCCATTAATACAAAGCTAAAGTAGTACCTCTATGTCATATTCTATTCTACAGATAATGCTCATCCTACGCATCTTTTTTTCTACGTAATTATGATGATATAATAATGACTCAGAACAACACAGGAAGGAATGGAATGGAAGCCCCGTTCATTCTCGTTAAATAATTAATGAATACGTTTGTAAAAGCCTAATAGCAAAAAAGCATTTATATCTTCCTGCTTCTAGTCCTATTTGCCACCGGCCTCACCATCAATGAATCGAGGAGAAAGAAATGAAAGAGAAAGCTAAACAGTTATATATAGACCATTCAATATAGTAGCTTACTGTATTTAATCCGGTGGAAACAGTAAGTCCACCTCTTCCTTCCTTCATCCCTCCTCATCCTTCCTCCCACAGTCCTTTTTTTCAGTCCCACTCAACCATCTCATCTCTCACGCAACACTTTAATTAACTTTTTTGATGGAAGGAGGATTATATTTATATTGCTCGTCCTCCGTCTGCTGAACTGAAGGATCACTCAAGCCATCTCCCTTTGACACAGTTGTCCTCAAATGTATTTTGAACAAGTTGTCCTCATTTTCTGGTTGGAGATTTTTAAATTTCTTTTTGGAGAAAGTGGAATCCTTTTCCTTCCACAAATCCCATTTGGTTGAGGATGGAAGGGAGAGCGAGCCAGAGCAAGGTTTTTCATCACCGAGCAGTGCAGCGCCAGAACCACCACTCTTCATACTCATTACCGTAGTCAGCCGAGTTGATTAATATGCCCTTGTTTTGGCTTTTCTCTTTGTGGCTTTCTCCTTACTGCGTTACGCCAAAGTATTAGCGACCCACTATAATGAGTTTACCCATGAAGAAAAGGAACACGGTATGTATGGTGGTGGTGGCTGTGGAAGAGGAAGGGAGATGACTATAAAATTAAATGCCAGTTCAGCAACAGCTCAGCTCATACAGTACAAGCTCGGCTCATTTTTTAACGGGAGGAGGATTTATATGCAAATTCACTTTCTCTTATCTCCCGTCACTTTCTCCTCCTGGCTCATCCATAATAGCTTTATGTCTTGTTTGTGTTTTCTTTGTCAATATCCAGGAGCCCATTAAGCTCAAAATGAAAAGGATCTTTCTTTTTGGGAATTGAAGAAGTGAAAGAGTTGAATGGATGATAGGGAAAAAGAGCAAAGTAATAATGAAAAAAAGGCTGAAAGTCTGTTGGTTGCCTCTCAAAGGCTTTATCGTAGTCTGGCCTGCTCTGGTGAGCCATTTAATGTTGATGGCTTACAAGGTTGAAAAACTCACTCACAATCAGATGATAGGGTAGGAAGGAAAATATGAGTTGAGCTTTTTTTCGTCTTCTTCCCCTAGACAAACCGGGTAATGAACTAATAACAACGAGAACTAAACTAGGTATGTATCAAACAGAGTCCTTCTGTGCTTTAATCGACTCATTTCATCGTTTTTATGAATGGGGATCATCCGGCTTAAATTGTAAATCATATCATATCATACTGGAAGGATAGCACTCATGTTGGGGATTTAAATGTTTTCATTTTTCATTAGAAAAGGGTGAAGCCTCGGCTTGGCTTTAAATTTTCCAGGAAAGCTAAATAAAACCAAATAAATAGGTTTACTTTATTAGTTAGAATTCCATCTAGATACAAAGTTGGGTCTTTATAAGCCAAATTATACAATAAAAACGTGGATTAGCTGCTGGAAGCATGTTGAGCTATTTAAGTAAATATCGGTACTCTCGACAAGGACAAGCCTAATGGGGTTGTATTTATTTTTGGCCTGCTGCTCACCACCTTTTTTCACTCGTCAGATAAGACAGAAAAAATGTCAAATAAATTTTTAAGACTTTCACTTTGTTTTCCCTTCGTCGGGACAAAAAAATCCATGGAATGATTGATTGAAGACCAGACCCACTTTGTAAATAGGATTAGGATACATCCATACAAATAAAAAAATATGGAGCGATAATATGAACATACATGTCATGCTGATAACATGACAAATGGCTCCAGATTGACCGACGGAGACAATGCCTTATCTGTTGAATCAACAACAAATCGTACTTATCTATCTATACCTACGCTTGTCTAAAAAAAGGAACCACTTTAAAATAAGTTACCTTTCACCGTAAATCGTTCAACAAATGTTTCGCAGTTAACTTATTTAAACACCTGGACAGAACCAACATGGCATTTAGACTAGAATTTTTAACAGAAACAAAACGATAAACGAAATCCAACGCCAAAAACGTCAAAATGTCAGGAGGAAGGGGATTAAAAGTATGAATTTTAATTTGAATTGAGCCGAGCCTCAGCTTACTACTTACGTAAAAGCCAAGTTAAAAAAGTCAAGGAGTTAAAAAGTTGTATTTACTATGTCGCATTTAACATTTAACAAGAAAAAATATCGCTTTGTTTCAGACTTCCGACCTAATTACCAGATAAAAATTATCATAATGGGCCAATTTACATTGAACTACAGTTAAAACTTTAATGAGCCTTCTACACAGAAAAATCTCATTTGAAAAACATCAAATTGCAAATTAGAAAGGAACATTTTCTGTAAAACGTACATAATTTCTCCAATATCATATCATGTAATGAGCCACTTCTCAAATAAAAAAAGTATCCTCCTTAACTCATCACATCAATAACCTAATTATGAAAATACACTTCTTCATAATTTCATACAAAAGCTGCTTTGAGTTTTTAAACTTCATAATCTGTATCACTTAAAACGTCTATCTGGTAACGTCCCCTCCATAAAACATACTCTTGAGATCATTGAGATCGCCTTGGAATTCCCAACCCGGTCCCGTTTTTCTTGTCCCGACTTATCTTGAACCCTATTTTTCCACCTATTTTAATCCTCAAAGCTGTTTTCTTTTCATTTTCCCATGAATATTTTAGCTTCGGCCTGGTTCACTCCTTCCAAAGGATAAAAACATATTTATGCAAAGTCCCACGATTTTGTATTTGAACAAAAAAGGAAGCATACTTTCACTTTACATGGGCTACTTCACATTTTCCCTGCTTAATACATCAAAACCAAACCCTTTTCATTATTTATGTATTTTTTTCTCTTTCAGCGTGTCGCTGTCTCGGGCCTCTGCTTCCGGCGGGGGAGCTACAGACGTGTGTACAAAGATGGGTTCTACTTCCCCCATGTAACCTCCTCCCATAAGTACTACAACGGGACGGTGCTGGAAGGGGAATATGAAAAGAAATTTGATTCGGTAAGTACATATCTCTCTTTCATTTTCAAGTTAACAAAATGCATTCATGCCTGCATCCTCCAAATATAAAAAGGTCGGATAATAAAAAAAAAGAAGTTTACTATGCAAAAACGCATTTTTTTCCTTCTATCTCATTTTCACTTTAACTTTCCCCCTTTTTTATTTATCACTGCATATTTTTCACATTCCACTGCATTACAAGTACCATGGTGGAGAAGGGAACTTCTCCATGCGAAAAAAACGCACAGTAAAATCTAATGTTTGCCATTCAGATTGCATAAAGCATTTTTTTCTGTTATTTATAAAGAGAAAGTTTGGTTTTTGTGGGGGAAATTGAACTTGTTAATGCGTCCCGGTTTTTATACACATCCGAAAGTGGAGTGGTGGGGCTCCTATTACTTTACGTTGCCCAGAACTTTCACAGCACAAGTTCCATACAATGATTCTCCCAATAATGTGAGGGGGCTCTCCCCATTAAAATTGTAATAAAACATGCAAAAAAGAAATAATAATATTTTTTTTTGCATGGAAAAAGAACAGACAGCATCTCACTCACTCTTGGGATGTTGGAGGAAGGAGGATGTTGTATCTTTACTTTCACTCCTGTGCTTTCTCTCTTTCTCATTTTACTCCTTCTCAAAATGATTCTCTCTTTGTTTGCGCTATCAAAAAAGATAAATAATGCAAAAGTGCTCATGTACAAATAGTTTCCTCCAGAGAATCTCAAATTATATCTAGCAGAGCTGTCAATGTAGATTTCATATTGCCAAATGTCAAACTTGACTTTGAGTATGCCTATGTCTTACCCTTTGGAACTTTCTCTTAGCTTAACTAGCATGAAATAAAACATGCTTGTTTATTTTTTATCCATCGTATCGTATCTTGCTCGATACTTTTCCGCTTTTAACGAGAAAATTTGTAGTCGTAGGCGTTCTCTGTAAAGTGGCATGGCATTTGCGCAGAAATACGTGCGTATATAGGTAATCGAAATGAAATCCAATTCTTTCCATCCGTAAATAATTCCATTTTCTATGCAAGATCGGAGGAAAGTTCACCTTACATATATTAATTGCAAATAAAATGATGGACAGAGATTTTCATTAGGTTCGTTCATTTTTTTATACAAAAAAAAACAGCTTTCAAGCTCTGGCTCTGCAAGAAGGCCATCTCAAATTGGATGAGAAGTCAGCCCTCCATATTTGGGAAGGATAAAGAGCTTATTCTCCACCCAAAGAGTTATGCGGATACCGGGCTCCTTCCCGGTGAGCAGGAGGTCTCAGATGAGAGACCCATTCCAGTTACAAATCCTGCGGTAACAAAAAACCCACCCACCTCCTCAAATGGATACCTTTTTAAATGGATTTTCCATTCCAGTTATGATGAAGATGGTGCCATGAACATTGTCATGAGACTTTCTCATTTCCATCCTCCTTCTTACCCACTTTTTAAACCTTGTCACTTGGGAATGGGCATCTCCTATCCTGCCACTTATCGTATCCATCGGACTGTTCGGTGAAAACTCGCCAAGTCTGTTGTAAACCGATTTTCTTCAGAAAAGCGGAAGCCTTTTTTTATTGTCAAATACTGAAAAATATGGCATGGCCTGACATAAAATATTATCGGGAAGAAGGATGATAATGATGACTTGATTCGTGCTGAAATATAAATGCAAACGCTGAATAATAGTTTATCTTTTCTTGTCTTCTCCTGTCTAATGAAAATCATACCAGAGGGCTACTCCCAAATGGGGACACTCCACGGACATGTCACTATTAATGGGGATCATCAATATCTCGAGAAGGATGGCTTGGCCGATGGCGCTAAGGCTAAGGATGATGACGATGTTGAGGGTGGCGAGGAAGGAAAGGAATTGTATCTGTTTGGGAAATTATTACCCCGGAGTTGGATCCATTCCCTTCCCAAAAAGGGGGACGAAGAATAAGGGAGGATCACCATCATCATCATTATCAAGGGAAACGTCTCGAGTTATTTGCCACCTGCCCGGATAACGGAAATGGCTTTAGGCTGACTTCATACGATGGTACGACCACCCACAGTCACTAATATTATCCAAAAACAAATGGATTACATAATAACGTAATTAAGAATGTCACCTTTTATGCTTATTTCCTGGAAGGATGAGGGGAAAAAATATTATGGAAGGCCATGTCACAAACGGCATGTGTGGCATGGCGTGACATTCCTTATCCCCCATTCCATATCTCATTCAAATGACTAGAATGCCTTCTCCAGAATGTGCATCAGGCCATGCTGTAAATATTTCCTTTTTATTGTTATCCACTTCACCCAAAGAGATAATAATAATGATGTTGACCGACAATAATTTCTCCCTTGCCAGTGCAAATATTTGCAATTTACAAAAGAGAGATGATGATAGTTAGAGCTTTATTGTCTTCATTACATTATGGATGGAAGGATGGATAGGAAGGTGTGGATAATGTGTTTGCAATAAATTCCGAAATGATGTAGTTCCTTTTCCTTTTCATTTATCTTTTGTGGTGCTTTCTCAAATTACATACCTTAAGATGTCCATTAATGGGAGGAATGCGAATGGGATCCTAATTCGGAAATCAGTTCAGTCAACGACAATGAATTCAAATGGGGAAAGTGCAAAGATGATGATGATGAGCAGGGCTGTAATCAAAACTGTGATAATTGTCAAGAGGGATGCTCATCCTCCGACAATGAAACTGGCATGATGATGAAAGGGAGGGTGACTGGGGATTACTTCCTGGAATTTTGCTTCGCGTCCTTGATCTGATTACGGACAAATGTCACCAAAAAATTATAATTCAAAATAATGAGTTTTCTCCAAATCGAAATATCCAATTCCAATTTCTTCATGCAGTGTGAAACTTGGAATTGGAGACTTTTTTCTCATTTCATCTCTATTTTTTCCCCATCAGGGTAATGAAACTGATAAAATCAACTCAAGCAGAGTCCAAACTTGCTTCCCCTTGTTGTTTTCTCTTTTATCTCTCCCCTCCCAACATAAATTAGATATGTACAGCTTTATTTCCGTTTCCTCCAGCATAACAATAGCTAACGATTTGCTAAAATGGCAAATAGCCGTATTTTTTTCTTCTAGCAATGCATGGCCATTTATATTCCCCCTTCCTCTCTCTATAGTGTAGTTTCTGGCGCCTTCCCGACTTTATTACTCTGATCAGGCATGGTGAAAGCCAGAATCCCCGATACGATGAAGGAGAAAGTTGTTGATGCATCACCACCACAGTAGCCATCCCCAAGAACAAATGGTGGAGGGACGAAGTGACCATTAGAGGGAAAGTTTTAGGGGAGAAGAAAACCAAAATCATATGCACATCATCATCCAATTAAAATGGGACAACCCAACAAATTGCAATGACCCAACAAGAATCCCAAGCGTTTTGCCTGGATGACGGGAAGGCAATCAAGTTGGGAGCCGTCGCAGCACAAGTCGAGCTATTCATGGGGAATCACAAGCCGGTCGACATTGAGTGGGCTATTGATCAGGTGAAATCTATAATAATCAATGACGCTTCTAGATTTTTTGATTAGATATGGTATGACATAACATTACATAATGTCTCAACTTGCCCCAATTAGAAACATTTCTTTTTTTTTAATTTCACCTTGGACTTTGAACGAACGACAATAAGTCATTTTTTTGCGATTTTCATTGTTCGTCTCACTCTCACGTGTGCATTGATCAAATAGTGTTCGAGAGACAATTGATTGATGAGGAGATCCGAAGGACTGCGGAGGAGCGAAATGGGATTACCAAGCCCACGTCCAACTTAAGTGACTTCCTCAATCAGATGAAAGTATGGATAGTTTATTTCATAGTAAAACTAACGATGATGATGATAAGACGGGAAAACTGGCAGAGGAATTAGTTATTCATCATCATCTCCTTTAACTTTCCTTTCCCTTCTTCAGCTCTTTATGACATTCAAGTCGACGGTGGAAAGGGACTACGAAAAGTACAGGAACTTCAAGCTGGATTACTCACATGTCCCGAGGAAGTCCGCAGATGTGTACCGGGAAATCTCAAAAGATTTGATCCATTTATATGATGTGAGTATAAAAGAACACTAATGAAAAATTGGTAAAAGAGGGAATTTATTTTGCATTTTGCTTGCGTGACATGTCTCACTTTGCCCCCGAAAAAATAGAGCTGCCTCACCCGATCACAACCCAGTCCAGCTCAGCAAGCCAAGTCTTTCTCTTCCTGTTCCTCGGCGAATGGAAGGAGCGTAAGTCGATTTTTCTAGGAAAGTAATTTAATTTTGGATATATTTATATATATTTGGATTAATAAAATTAACATTCGGAGAGAATTCGTGGACGCATCTCCGGAAAAGGCGTTGGAATGGCTGAGGAATAACGAGAGGATGGGCCAAGCCCTGGATAACTTTTTTGAGAAGCATGGACATCGGGGCTGCTCTGAAGTAAGCTATACACAAGTATATAATATTGTAAGTCACGTGACGAGGTCATACTTATCTACCTACATTATCAAGAATTCATAAAATTTGGAAAGGGAAGCCATTTAATTTCCAAACCTTATCCCGGTCACTTGAATCTTTTCCCAACAATAACGAGCTACTTGGTAGAAATCCGCATGGGTTCTTTCTAGAGCATTGACTATTCTACACTACAATAGAATTTAGGTAGTTGCATACTAAATTTAAATAGGTATTTGCCATTTTACGCAACATATCAAGCATAGATTTAGATGTCAGATTTCAAAAACCAAAAGTCACAATTTAATTAGCAGAAATGTTTTTTAAAACACATAAATATAAATACTATCGTTAAATTATACGAGGAATCTTTCACAACAGTAGTTAGTTATGTGAACAGAACCGGAAGGCACCCACCCATTGCCCATATTTATTTTGGATTAAAATAAGTTAAGTTAAAATAATAAGTAAAATCATCACCATCATCGTCAACCAAATCCAAAGCCTCTTTCCAGAACGATGATGAGCTGCTCTCCTCATTATCATCCAATTTGAAGCCAATAACGAGGTTACATAATACGAAAAAAAATATTTACAATTATATTTAAATATACATATTTACAATTGCACTTATTTTTGCAGTTGCAGGGCAATGAAGCGCCAGAAGATGTACACAGCCACGGAAAAAATGGAGTTTCCGGAGATATGCTTGGTAGTACAAGAAGAAGTAAAGGGAAAGCAGAACATGCTGATCAGATTTTAATAGGCTTAAAAATATCTCGGAATTAGACATAAATATACTTTAAAAAATCATCTATATTTGAGCTTTTTTTTTCAAGAAAATTGCTCCCTATTCAATTCCAATTCCTTTATTGGAGGGGATATTTTTTCCCCTCTTCTCCGGAAAAGGAGCTCTAAGAAACAGTGCTTGAGAGAGGGAGACAAGTGGTCTGATCCCTTTGCCCTGGTTCTTTTATTAATACGGGAACTGGGAACATTTTCTTCGATCTACTTTCTCTTTTGTTTCTTTCTTTCTGTCTTAAAGCTGGATACAGCAATTCCGGTCTCCATTACGGATACTATCCAAGCCACTCCAGTGTCTCGGGAGATGGCTAGCGGGATTGCGAAAGTGTGCTTCTACCTGGAGACATCCTATACAAAAAAGTTATACATAAATTATTCCAAAATTCCTATAAATAAAACAGCTTGGCAGATCTATTTACGTTGACTTTGACCTCGGCGGATGCAATGCAACCTTGGCCTTTTCCTTTTAGGGAGAGTCGTTACGGAACTGGGTGGCCTGATCTCTCATGGTATGGTTTGATCAAAGCAAAAATTTAAAAAAAAGGGTATGGAAGCCAGGAAGACACTTTTTGATCCCTACATTTTTTGTCTAGGTGCTGTGATCGCACGGGAGAACGGACTGCCATGCATCGTTGGAGCTATAAATGCTACCAAGATTTTTAAAACCGGTGGTCGAGTGATTTTAGACGCTGGCAAAGGGACGCTTTCCAAAATGGACGAACAAGAAGAAAAAGTAAATAAATAGTTTCATATACAAAATGATTTTATTCCAATGGAAAAAAGTTAGTTTTGTTTGCGATAAGTCGGTATTTTAGCTGTAGACATAAGGATTGGAATTTAGAGTGGTTCAATTATTATTTCTAAATAAATAAATAAAATACAAAAAAACGGCAATTTTAACTTTTTTATCAAATACATATTTTTTAAGCTCGAGCTGCTCCGGGATCAATTTCTGCTTAAAACCTACTTCAACAACAAAAGCAATAAAAGCTACACAACAATTCAAGAAAAGTTGATTTCTTCTTTTTTCAGTCAACAGAGAACTGTATTTAGTTTCTAGTCTTAATACTATTATCATCATAATCGCTTTAAAGGCACTTCTAAAAATACGTAACGTAATACACGTTTTGTTTTGGTACGCATTAGAGGATTATCATGAAATCCTATTATCTTCCTACTTGCTACATTACAAAACGGAAAGTATAACTAGTGGAGAGCTAGTGTTCAATAATGTAAAATAATTAAATTGTAAACAGTATATTTGGCACGGAAGAGAAGAGACTAGGATAGAGCGAGAGCGTTCCCCTTCTTTTCTTTCGGCTTTTGGAACAGTCTTTCCTCACATAGTAGGTAGTTGGGAGCCATGTCCTCCAAGTCCAGATTTGCATCAATGGTCAGAACCTAGTTAATAAGAAACAAGAGATAACAGATAATGAAGTTACTTATGAAAGAGGAAGCCTTGATGGTGATGATATATGCGTGCTTTCACTTTACTCCACATGTGGAGTAAAGTTGGCTGGAGTGAGTGGAGGGAAGTGTATCATGTATAGAGATAAATAACTTACCGGACACGGTAACGACATCTGGTTGCGAACAAGCCAGTTCTCATGCAGCTCGTGGACACTCTGGAGATACTCCAGCTTGATGGAGTTCTCCTCGGACCTCCCTCGTTGGGTAATGCGCTGGTAGGCAACCACGGGATCAGTCTTCAAGTAGACTAGAATAAGGTTAGGTCCAAGTTAAGGTACGACATTACAATTACAATACAATTACTCCAGAAATAAACTTTCTACTCGGGAGCGGAGGGATTCCTCCGAAAAAAAAAAGGAAATTGATAAATTGGCAATATTAGTCCACCGAAGTGGACTGTTGACCAGGCCATCTAATGAAAAACTTTTTCGTTTTTCCACTTACCGATCAGATCAAGCTTGATGGGCAAATTCGCCGTGGAGAAGTTGAACCATTCGGAAAGGACAGTGTATTGGGCTTCCTCTATCAGACCTTCGTCTCTTAAATTTTTGACGAAGCAATACCTACACACGAACGACACAAGTCAATAGGTCCATTAGACAATGACACATCAGAACATTTATTAAATAACAAATTTAGGAGGCATTCATTCCTCCGAAAAACTTACTGGGCACTGTAAATGGACCGCTCCATCATTTTGATCGGCTGGACAACCGACTTGGTGTGGAGGTCCAGCATCGTCAGTTGGACGTAGGACTGGAAGCATAAGCTCCACTTTCGGGGGTCCTTGTACATCAAGTCCTGTAAAAAAAAGTTAGAACAAACAGATGATTGCATGATGTTGTCCTCCATCCATAACTTATCTTTTCTTACCAGCAAATTATACCCCTGACAATCCCTCCATTTGGAGATCGGCTCGTCCAGAACCCACACTTCAGGGTTGCTCTTGAAGTGCTTCAAAAACGTAGTCTTCCCACTCCCGATATTCCCCTCCACACAGACTGTCAACGGTTGCGTCATTATATCACTTGGTGAGGCAGTACAAGTTAATTAATATGTAATATGAAAACAATGTCAACTTTTAAAATCCAACAGATTTCTTCACCTTCCTCGTCCGAACTTTAATCGATAAAAATTAAATCAGACTTTTCTAAAAATAAATATGAATCAGATCCCTTTGCTTTTACCAAGGATGATGATAACCCTTTTCAACCCCAGACCAGGTCCAGACTGACTGGAAATAAGAAGTGAAGCGAATGACAACAAGATGAAAATGTATCTTCCGTTTTTTATCCTGTCTTTTCCCTCCCAATCCAACAAACAACCAACCCTTCAGAACGAACAACAACAACGGAGAAGAGAAAGAAGTCATGCTATAGCTATTGCTATGTTCATCTATTTGAGTGATGATGATCGCCGGAGTGAATGAGCATTTCATTTGCATACACACAAAGATACAAATATCTGCATCATCTATTATCTATTTTATCCATAATCCATATCCGATACCCCTAACTCTACATAAAAAGTTCCAGGTTTAGTCCTGTCCGACAAAGTCAAGACAAGACAAAAGTCAAGCTGTGTGGTAAAACCTTCCCTATTAAAAACAGATATCTATGAAATATCCTTATGTTATGTTGATTGATGATGCTGCTGAATGCTGAATAGAATGTCAGCGAACTAAACTGATGAATTAGAGCTCAACTGACTAACTGACATCAAGAAAGAAAGTGGCTGTTTTTATTTTAATTTTAACATCCGGCCCATTGTCTTTCTTCTGTGGATGTCGTCGGTCGATGGAAGTTTGAACAAGGTTCTTTTTTTTATCGTTCCTGCTCCTGATCCAATCCCGTCCAAGCCAAAAACAAAATTAAGTTCTAACTAAAAATTCATGTTTCGTCCTGTTCCTGTTTCTTTCCTTCTCAGAATTAATTCCAGAATGAATAGCAATTAGTCAAATTGGATGATATCTGATCTTACTGAACCCAAATAACAAGCTGCAGCTTTTTATTATGCTACTCTATCTCTGTATAATTTTGTTAGCATGTTTCTTGGCTGCAGCTGCATCCTCTAGCCTTCCAGAGCAGAAGAGTTCAAGTCTATACGTAGTACATGAAAAGGATTTCACTTCATAAAAACTATGGACGCATCATATAATTCTTCAGCTTAGCTTACCATTTACATGCTCTCTCTTCAAATCAGTGCACCCAACCAGGTACACAATAAACACAAAATACAAAACCAGCAACAATGAACGCAACTACAACTGCAAGTGCTGCAACAAGAATGAGCATATTATCCGATCCCAGCCAGGATTCGACATTTGACTTGGAGATAGGCTAAATGAATGACTAAAATCAAAATTATGCTGTCTAGCGCCATCTTATCATCATCCAGTAACAGAATTGGGACTGGCGGTTCCCGGTGGCCACAGCGAGCTCATCCGGAAATGGCAGAAGAAGAGACAGCTTTCTAGTGGAAGCAACGTCCGTTGACAAATCGAATTTAATTTCCATCAACAACTTTCTTCATCATTTCAACGGGGAGGGGGATCATTTCACAGGAGAGTCCCACCACCCTCACCATCATCTCCGAATAGCACATCGATGCGGGAAAGGAGAATCATGTAATGTCAATCCAATTTCTCCTCAACCGCATCACGAGTATGTCTCTCTATGCAGCCGTATTGCTATAAGACTGTATTTATGTTAATAGTTAACTATATTTGCCAATTGCCAGCCATTGTCAGTAAACATCCATATCCCTCCCATCCCAAACAAAGTTTTTTAATTGCTCTTCTTCCCAAACTTCCCAATCACTTTTTCTTTCGTGGTTTGGTTTCAGCTGAGCATCATCGTCATATTTACAAACTAGAACAAACTAGAAGTTTCTTTCTGTGCAAAACAATGCGATACTTTACACCTTGTTGTCTTCTTCCATAGCAAAGAGAAAGTTTTTTGAACTAAAGAGATTTGCGGTTGTGAATCCCATGACGTATGCTTTTTAGTGAATAAAAATCCTTTTGTTCTTACTTATTCCTCCCTCTTAATGGCTAAGCTTGAGGGAGAGAGAGAGAGAGAGAAAACAAAATAGAGAAAAACGATCTTTAGGCTTTTTGGATTTTATCTACTCTACACTTTCTCCATTATCATCTTCCTGTATAATAGAAAATGCACTTGTTTTTTCTTTCCATGTCTAAAATATATTCAATCCAATCCTTATTTTTTCCAGGCCGAGGAAAGGGACAATGAGCTCGTGTCTGTTCCTGGTGATCAGGACTCCTACATCGCCACCCAATTACCGCGTACAGCCGTGATCATCGGCCAGTGCCTGGTTTGCCAGGGGACGCCAATGCTCCAAGGAAGCTGGGTTGTCTTCCCCTCTTCCCAGTCCTGCGGAGCTGGAATCAATACCGGATTTAATGGAAATGAGCAGCAGGGGTTCAGGGGTTTAGTCACTCCGGCGGGAGGAGAGAGGATTCAATCAAGTAGAGAGGATTCACTCACACTCTGGAATGGAATGGTAGCAACTCAACTAACAGCAAGACAAACGGGAAGAGAAATGAGGAGGGACACGACGATGATGACGACTGGAAGGTTTCTCTTTCTAGTGTGGTGGTAGATGGATTAATTGCATGGATGGATGGACTCCTCATTATCATATGTGTTAGCCATGAACCAAACTCAATTTTACTTAATACGCTGGCAAATAATTTTCGTTTAATGAGACAAAAATAAACACGAACTGCTCTAGCTAAATAGTTTGTGTCAATTTCGACAGACGCTAAATACTCAAAATCTAATGAATCAAAAACATTTAGCATTTTTAATCTTCGTTCACACTTGAGAGAAACATGTGTCAGCAACAAAAAAAAAGTTTTAATTAAATTGCCAAACGCACCATAGTTAATAAAAGTTTAAGCAGTTGAGCCATCATCATTTTCTATTGAAAAATATCCGGATTTGGGACCGGTTCATCCTATGGAACATGGGGCTATGAAAGTAATATGGCTCACGACAAGTTGTCCTCCATGTCATCCTCATCCTCATCATCATGCCATGCCTAACAAGCATGCTATTATTATTTGGAGTCCGATAAAATAACGAAAGGGGATTAGATGGAAAAGTTTGAAAAATAAACATGTATATTCTCAGATTTCCTAATCGTACTGCTTCCTCCTCCAGGATAAAAACGAGCCATAACATGATTTTTATTTCCATGAAATTTACATTTTTCTTTTTCGAATAGACGACTAGGCTGAATAGCTGGACAGTCACCATTTTCTCACACACAAAATGACAATGGCTGGGAAAAAATCCACACTCATGTTGAATAGTATTTGTTCGCACTCTTAATGACGTTTCGGCTTCCATCTCCACCTGGTCCCAGCGATACTCGATCTGGAAGTCAACTATTTTACACATTACGAACTTCATACTGCCATAAAGTCATTTTGTAAAATCCTCACAATTTCCCTTCTTCAAAACTACAATTTAGCCTTCGGCGAAGATAAAAAACAAGAGAACAGGATGTGGAAAATAGTAAATGGCCAATATATTCACTCCATAAAAGATCTATTCCGATTTCTGCCTAATCTTATTTTTGTTTATCTGGGAAAGGCATGCTTAAATTTCGAACATGCTCAAAAGGTACAAATGCCATTTAAATCCCATCGTGGTGTACCCGTCTCGCGGCGTGCCCATAGTATAGTCTCTAACGTCTCTTAGGCAAACTAAAGAAAGTTCAATTGCAATGTATTCAAAAAAGTAAAAGCATCTCATGACGATGGTGCTTTTTTTAAACTAGCATTTTTTTGCATCCCTCGATTTTATTCGCAAAAATGCAAATGAACATGACATACTTACGCAACAGTAAAGCATCACACGTGCCTTGAATTTTTTTCGGCATAAATGATGATGACGTGACTACACCCAAAGCAAAAATGAGCTGTCAATTCCTAAAATCTAATGTAACAACAGAATGAGAATTTTATGACATGAATGCACTTTCAGAGAGAAAAAGTTTCGACGGATTTTTTTTTGCTAATCTGCATCTCTCTGCCCACAATCACAATTACGTAATATTGTCTGCTTACGTATTAATTACGTAATATTACTTTTATTACCTTGCATGTCCGCATAGATTATCCCGTTATTCATATAAATGTAATGTGCTTTGCCATTATCATCATATAACTAATAAAAAGTAAGATGATTCTCATCATGGTCATAATCACCGTGTTTATATGATGACCAACTTTGTAAATATCCATGTCTGTGGTAGAATTTGCCAGTTTTCTGGGTACCATTTGACAATAAATAAGTTATTATTATTATAGTAAAAACAAAAGTGAGATAGCTATTATAAGCACACACAAGTTACGTTTGCAAAACAGTGCATAGTCATTATTACGTTGATCAACAGGAGCAGATCTGTACCTCCATTACCACCAAGTTTGCAGAAAATCCCACTTTGGAAAAAAACTTGTTCTCTTCAGTGAAGAAATATATGGATAATAATGAAATTTTCTCTCTAATTTTAGTTCGCTTTTATACAAAAAGTCAAATCCAAGTTACCCAAAACGAACAAACATGAGCTTTACTTTAATTCCTGAAATGGTCTCGGATGATAAGCAGCCAGCTACAAGAATTCATATTTGATTCTTTCTCACTCATCCCATCATCGTCGTCCTATTGAGTTGGCAGGATTCAAACATACACCCATAAAATACTGTTACTCAACAGTGGGTCTCAAAAACGGACAAGAGGAAGGAAGGAATGAGAAAAAGCACACACAGCACACATGGCAGGGAACTCACATAATTCTGACGCGTCTTGTGCGTCTGTCCACCCTCCATCCTTCCTTCCGCTATTGATTTTTTCTCGTGATGTCATGTTAATTCGAGTTTTCAACTAAAAATATCCCAACACATAACATTTAATTTAGTTTGATAACATCTTTTTTTTTCGGGGAAAGTAGAGCTAGGTATTATATAATGCGTTTTTTTTTGCAAATGGGATTAATTCCTAGATGGAATTGATACCATGTCGAGGTCGATTAGGGAAGCCAACATTGAAATCCAATACAACGTTTCTTTCTCTCTTTAGTTCATTTCAACTACTTTGCTCGTGTAACACATATTCAGAGTAAAAAACTCTCTTTCACTTAGAGAGTTTCCTTCTCATTTCATCTCGTGTAACTTCATACACTTCCTTTAATCCTTTCTCTAAATTTGGTAATTCTCCTCATCACGACAAAAACAAAATCAGCAGCTCATTTACATCACGCTGCACATTGTGACTGAACTTGTACTGATTTTGACCTGAACGAGCCCATTCATAGTGAAATGGTTTTCTCTCTTAAAAAATAATCTTTGAGAACTAAATGGATTGTCTGCAAGTTAATTTTACAAGGGATAGTTGCACTATTGTAATTTAAAATACAGATTAGCGATATACGGCGTTAGATGAGAAAACTGCTTAGCTTACCCTTTTTAATTAAGAAACTCAAATGTTGCCAATTGTTATTTCACGATGCTCTCTAGTGAATTCAATTCTTTTCTCCTATCATCATCCCCATTCAATTCACAAAATCATACTTTTTTTTTGTGCATAAATGAATTGGCCGAAAAAAGTGGACCGGGAAGAAAATTTAGAATGGATATTGCTGATACTTCAAAGATGTCTACCAAATCCATCCAAATTCTGACTAAAACTCACAACTTGCGTATTCTGACTTAAAACTGATTTTTAATTCTTCTACACCCATTCAACCGTCACCGACAACTGCGAGCGACCAATAGGGCCATAACTTGAATTTTTTACACGAATAAATCAATAATATACCAACCAATGTCTGGACTCACCAAATATATTTCAGGATTTGCAGTTTGCAACCCATTTCCATTATATACTCCACTCATCTAGCTTTTAAAATTATTACTACCCTCATTTGACATAAATGATTCAAATGCCACAAATACACATTTACCGTTTGCCTTTTTTGAGTTAATTATAATAATAGCTACAAAATAACAATAATGAATGTGTTCTGGCAAGGATGTTATGGGAAGTGGTTAGCTCCAAACAAGACGAAAGAAAATCTAATTAGCTTCCTTTGACTGGCTAAAAAATATCAACAATGTTATTACCTCCATATTTTTGCAGAGTTCTTAAAATCCAGTTTCATTTCCCAAATTGGTCCAAATCGGGGAAGAACCATAAAACGGAGTTGGCAGTAGGATTTTCGCAGAGCTTGAAACGATATGAGATTGCCAGATCCAAGGAATAAATCTCGTTCATGTCGAATTGGGCCGGAACACTTTGCACAAGAAGGACGATAGGAAGTTTGAAAGTGAAATTAATTAAAAGTTGACTTGCGTAAACGTGACTTTGAATTGGACTGATTATGAATCAAAATGTGCTAAGGCGAACCCGAGCTCGACTAACTCGACCAAAGGTCAAAGAGAGAAAATTAACTCACTTGAGCTTGCTTGTACATCGTATGCCTTTGTGTCTGGGGCATTGTGAACAGCGCAGCATATTAATTAGGTTCACAAAAATCATCTCGACTAATTGTAAATTCACTCCATTTCACAACCAGTTAGTATGAAATTATAAAAACATATATGACTTTCTACGTTATAGAATGGAGTTGTGCCCATGAATCTGTTAAGTTTACTGTTTAATAATGGAGAAGGTATCAACGTTGATGGGGATGTTTTTTTTTTAAATTGTCATCTTCTACAAAAAAAACCAAGTCGTAGTTTGTTATTCCAATGCATTTGTTATGCTGAAATAGTTAGGGGAAAGTTCTACATGCAACGTAGCGTCATGGTCGATTTTTCTATCGAACGAATTATCTCATACAGATAATTCATCAATTCATGGAATTGGTAGTTTTTGTAGTTGATACCAGGTAAAAGCTTAACTGGAGCATCCTATGTCATCTAATGAAACGAATCGAATGATGTGACGTAAGTCGTTTCACATTGCGACACATATTTAAATCCGGAAAACATGTTTTGATGTTGAGAACAAAAGTATTTGACTATTTACACGGTTAGGGTTTTGTTTGCGTGGAAATATTATGAAGTATGTTCTTATTACTTTTGTCTTTGTTGTGTTTTGTGAACATATCGGGTCAGAGCTGCCGGATGAAGTATTTAAAGGTTAAAGGTCGAGTTGTATCTCCAGCTAATAATTCAGAAACGAAGACGTTAAAATAACTTGAAAAAGCTTATCGTAAAAAACTCAAAAAAAAAGTTTTGTGTCTAAACGGAATAAGCTGAAGCACGCAGAAAATAACTGCTCAATCGTAAAATGGGAACATTCGACCTGGAATTTCCAAAAGTCCCAGGCTGTCCCAACTCCGTTCTTTATTATGCAATGCTAGCATATTTTTGATTGCCAGTTCACAAATCGAGCAATAAATTAATGAATCCGTGGGTTTGTTTTATGTGTTGACTTGTGTGACTGTTTTTGTTTAGCTTCCTTCATGAGACTAGACGAGATGATTTTATGAATGAAATTTCACATATATGTATTAGTAAATATGTCAATCCTAGCCAATCCTGCTTCTGAACTTCTCATTCACCAATGCTTGATCAATCATAAAACCTGTAGGAATCATAAAGTGAGTGATTCCAAGCAGTGCTCCAACAAGATTGAGTTAATCAGGGAGAGAAGCTCTTTGCCGGGATTGACAGTGACAACTGCAAGGCCCAAATCATCGAGCTTTTTTATTAGGACGAGTGACCAGAGGAAAGGATGCGTTAAAATAACTTAAATTATAACAACATATTTTAATCCGAGTAAATATGGATTTATCTTGTCATTATTTATTGCTCATTGTGCATGGGAATCACCAAAAAAACACTTCATGTACCATACATCTCATTACTCCAGGCGAACTGAAAAAATTACCTCAGGGCACTTGTTGGGTGAAGCAATCTGTTTGGTGATTAGGTATCTATCTATTTTCTCTCTCACATTCAATGTCGATGGAGAACCTAGCCAGGATGAAACTATTAACATGAATTATGCTTATCAATTTCTTTATCCCATTAGCACCACTTGTTAAACATGATCGGATAACTGGACAAAAAATGCACTTCAGCTTGATCAAATGCAGTGGGTTCATTTTAATCTGGAAGCAAATCAAATGGCTAACGTCAATACAATTGAAGGAAGAAGCGACCTTTTTGTGAGCTCACGTTAGCAGTCGCTATGAATGAGGTTATAGAGACTTGTCACATAACTTTCAATATGAAACGAGTTGTTTGATACCAGAATTTCGTTAGCGATCAATGTCGACACACTTCAACCCACTTCAGGTGCCATTTCAAATGACAACCAAACACGTTAAATGAAATTGAGGAAAAGTACATGTGTGTAAAATGGGCTGGGAGTAAGGATAACTCGTCACTTTTCGGTTTGAATAGCTCAAGCAATATATCGTTGATTTGAAATTTTTGAAAGATAAGTTATGGCAAAGTTGGTAAAAATTCCAAATCAAAAATCCCTGTCCCTTCATCCTCACCTCATCTCTCATGTACACCATCAAAGAAAACTGATTCACAGCCGCGGAAAGGATGATTGAGGTGGGATGAAGTTACGTGAGAATCGTGTGGAGTTGACTCATAAAAGGAAACATATGGATGCTTGGACGATGCTACTTCAAGATCTTACGCCAATCGTAAGTTAACTATCTTACTATAAACTCAAACGATATACGCCCGAAGGATTCGCCATAGACGCATTAAAAACTACATACACACAAATTTTTAGCAACTTTGACCGTAGAAAGTTTTTTAATAAGCCATTGTAATTTCATGATCTTAATTGACAGTAGTTTTGTTAAATTAATAAAAATATTCATACAGGCAGAAACTAATTAGGTATGAATCATGCTTTAAAAAGTTCAAAGTGACATCAATAAATATTGGAATAAGGAATATTATGCTGAAAGTTTCCTCTATACAGTTAATGAATTAATAAGCGATATAGATTTGTTTTTATAAATTACAAATCATAAAATCATATAGTAGCATATAGTAGCCAATCATCATCATTCAGCTCAACATCCAACATTTCACAGTTTAGGTTAAAATATAAAATATGTGAGAGATATAAAAAATGTTACTGAAAAGTAGTACAGTTTCAAACAAAAAATAAAAGTTGATTCCAATCCAAACAAACGACGATCTGGATCTTCCATTAACTAATTAGTAGCCGAAAGTCCGGAGGCAAGGGTAGATCATGTCCAGAGTTGTCTTCATGTCCGCCACTTTGGCAGCATCTACGAATAAAACCTTAATTGATTGTACCGTGTCGGATCAGATCACTAGAATTAATTGAACTGAAAATTGGTCATTTTACTTGTCATGAAGATTGTTCCACACTCATGGACCAAGCAGTAGATGGACGTTTCCCTCACAAAAATAGCCACTCCCGGGAAGACAGTAAACGCAGATCTGAAACAAACAGTCCAGTTAAACAATTTGTTAGTTAGTTAAATCGTTGTTAAATGAAGCAATTTCAATTGAGAATTGTGCACCATATTTTACTAACGAACCTGACAACGCCCTTCAAGTCTTGACAATTGGACAATGTCTTCAAGTCAATCCTGAACGGCAACGTAGCCACGCCCATGAACTGGACCAAGCTTAGATTCCCGAGACACACTTCATTCCCGAACTTCTGTACAATCCGAGCGAACTTCCGGGAAGCGGTCCGGAAGCTGGCGTAGGACTTGGCTCCAACAACAACCAGCTTCCCGTTCGAGAGGAGGAGTCCACAGGAGTGGGGATCCCGGAGCCGCATGAGTAGCGGCCCCCCCTCTCCCAAATACTCAATGTTCTTGACCCCCTCTGCAAGCGTCAGAAGATCCAACTGGACATTGAGGTCGGCGGAGCCAATGCTGGATCTAACATTGAATTGAAATAGACAATAAAAAATTAAGTAACTTTTAATACGCATACAAATTCAAATTAGTCTGAATCATGAACATTGGATGCATGTAAATTAACTTACAACACATCTGGGGCATAACTCGGCTTCCCGTCCTGTTCCCACTTGGCAGAGACGAGAAGAGGCCTCTGAGCATCGTTGGTTCCCGGCACGACGGCGTGGGAAAAGTAGTACTTGATTGTGCCGGGGTCACTCTCCTGCAAATTATAGAGCATGGCCACATTGCCCCACTGACCCCAATCATAAGACTCACATGCCCAGGTGGGCTCCTCGTTTTTCTTCAGCGATTTCACGACCGTACGGTAGACGTTCAGCTACAGAGATGAATTAAATCAGTTACTTAACTATTTGTGAAATCACGTTCAAGATTTAAACATTAATGAATTATTTTGTTATGAATTATTAGTGTGTTGAAAGAACAGTTATTACTGGTTTGAATCGCTGGACGGAGGCATACGCCTTGTAGTGACTGTCCTCCTCCGTGCTCACACCCATAATGTTCAAAGCGCTGGAAAGAATCCTGAGCTGGGGGCCTACCTCGAGACGAAACGGATGGGGCTGTCCCCGTGCCCGCGTATTAACAGCAGAGCCATCCGTCTTCTTTACTGGGGTCTTGACCTCTCTTCCTCCACTTCCGCCACTCGTCTTCCTTCGGGGTTTTGATGAGCTCATCCTTTTTCGAGATGAAGTTGAAGTGGAGGATGAAGCTTGTCTCCGCTTCTTCTTTGCCGGAGGAGAACGGCTAGAATTTGAAGTGCCGCCACTGGATTCAAAGTTGCTTGAAGCCGTTTCTTTTTCAGCAAAGGAGCCGGATTTAGAATCCTCCGATGAGGCTGAAGAGAAGTACAACGTTCCGGTAAAGGGCTCCCCATCATCATCGTACTCCAACTGACAGTACACTTCTTCAGTGTCCGAACAACAAGAAGAGCTGATGGCGTCATTAAAGGGGTTGTCCGAAATGACGATGGAACTGCTGCTACCAGCAGCAGAGCCATCAGTCGGAACACTGGCTGAGAAACTACGAAGAATCTGGATGTCTCCTTGAAGGGGATCTTCTTCAGAGTCGGCCATACCAATCTGGTTCTGGTTGTTGTGCTCATGATGAGGAGTCAAGATCAGCTGTTCGGAAGAATGGACCATGTTGTTGCCTTGATGAGATCCTATCGCTGCCGGTTCATTGTTGTTGATGATGTAGCTATTCGAAACCGGATGATGAGCAGTCGCCGGAATCCTGACCAGATCCGAATCGGAGAAGTAGTTGCCGGAGGGCCCCAGCAGCCAATTGTTGTGTTCGGGGTTGCTACTGCTCAGCAACGTCAAGCTTTCCTGGACAGTTGGGACGGACATGGAGACGTCGCCCGCCAACAAGTCATCGACATATCTGAGGAAGGAGGGCTGGTCGAGGAATCCAGTACCACCGTATGAGGCTGAAGAAGCGATTGTGTTGCTCGGCGGAAGGCGACCACCACCACGACCCCCGAGCCATGAGGATGACTCGTTCCCGGAAATGAAACTGTAAGATTCATCCCCTTCCTGCTCCATAAAGAAAGAAGCCCCAGACCGTTCTGGTGGTAAATGTCCAAGCTGGAATCCTGCTGGACTTTCAGCACCTCCGCTCTCGCTGTGAGGGTGACCACGACCACTGTCGTCAAAATACATTTTGTCCTAAAACACAAAATTGGATCAATTAATTAATTATAAGGTCAGTCAAAGTAGCTAGAAATCACATCTTAATTTAATTTGAATTTCGTCATTTTGTTTAACAATTAAAAAACTTGCCTTGCCTTTGATTTGTCAAAAAAAACATTCACTCGTCTCACAGCATACCATATCCTGCTGTCTTTCTTTATAATTAAAAGCTAACAACTTTTCAACATAGAGAACCAGGCCAAGAGCCCATATCAAAGATTAGTCCAATTAAATAATTCCCCCTAATTATCATTGATTTAAAGTCTTGTTTTGATTTCGCTCAACTGCAGTACCTATGCAGTGAGTCAAAGTTCAAGAGCTGAAGTGAAATGCGATGCTTGAGAATGGAAATGTGAAGGGGGTATTGGATATCTCATGCCAAGTTTGAGTTTTTGCTCCATTCCCGCCACGAGATTTTTCCTTTGTTGAGTTTGAGATGTTCTGGTTTGGCTTGGTTTTGGAACGCGCGGGAGGAGAGGAGGATGATGATCTGGTTTCAAAAAAAAGAAACCATGCTGCTGTGAAGGATATGAGTAAACTTGGAGAGAAAGTTGAACAGATCGACTGACAATGAGTGGCATTTTGCTTCCTTTTCGTATTCATCATATGAGAGCTAATGGGAAATGGATGAATTTGAAATGAGAATCCAATGCCCAGCGTACAAACCCCGCTTAAAAGAAGGAGACAAATAAAAAACGGAAGAAGCGTAATGATATGACTGTGTAATCATTTTCATTGTTTGTAATGTAGCAGCATACCTCTCACAAATATTACATTTTTTTTTGTCTTTGCTCCTATGTCTATGTGTGAGGGAACGATGGAAAGAGGATGACAAAGCCAGAAACCATTTGTATACGATTACGATTATGTATGTGTAAAAGAAAAAGAATGAAAGGGGCCTGAAAACAGTTTCGCCGAATGTATGGCAAGGTATTGATCATTTTCTAATATGGTAAGAAATGCAATGAAAGATGAATGGGAATGATGATGACAGATAGGATATAAGCATACCTGCTCTGGCAAAACACTCAGAATGTATGTATGTATCTGCTTTATTACCAGACAGGAATAAATAAAATACAAGGCCCCGGCCATTAGTCTCCCCCAGTGAAACTAACTGGAGCAGATATATGGGAACTCGTCCATTTCCGTTTGGAATACGTTGTTTGGTGTTAAATGAGGAATCACATCACCTCAGATGATTCCCAGCCAACAAATCCGGCATTACATCCTCAGAGGTGGTTTGTTTGTGCGGATATGGGTAGCATTACATGATGTATGCAGTAGTATACACACAATTGCATAGGTATAATTTGAGGGGAACCTCCTCCTCGCCGGTTTCTGAATTCAAGCCCCCTCTGAAACTTTCCTATTATAAAGTACGCACACTTTCAAATATCCTTCCCAGAGTTTCATTAAGCCATGAAGCTGGTTGCTAAAAAAACTTACCTATATACACTAAAACGCGTCCGTTGTATGTATGTTTGTGTGTCTGCACACTTTTTACAAATCCATAATTATACAAATACAAATGTATTTAAACAGGCCATTTCTACCAAAACATGGCTTTATAAATGATAGCCTCCAATTTGATAATAGTAACCTCCACTGCATTGTAAAGTTTAAGTTTAACCAGAATTTTGTTAATTAAAAATTGAATGTTTGAACAAACAATAAAACATCACCCATTAGATTTTGCAACCCGGTGATCATCCAACCATAAAGGTAACAAGCTGGATCAATCAAATTAAAAGTACATATATATTTAAATACTTTATTTCTACGAAAGAAATAACTGACAGTTATTGTTTTCCTATACAATTATTATATTGGCGTAACCGGGCAAAACCATTTGTGCCACATATTTCTAAAAAATTTAACGTTATAAAAATTTTCAAATCAGTTTGTATAACGTGTAAAACATCGCCCCGATTTTTATAAATATAAAATACAAAAGTATATGTACATTTCATTCCTACATAGTTTTCAAGCCATTGAGCAAAGAAACAAACGTTTAGAATCAAATCGCAACCGTGCAAGAGAAAGACGTGCCACGCTGTCTGCAAAACGAAAACTGGAACTAAATGAACAAGAACGAGATGCCACAGCCTTCCGTCGCGCTGCTGAAACACCAGGACAAAGAGCAGAACGCACTAAACCCATGCAAGTTTCCACAGCTAAAAGCCGTGCTGCCGAGACACCAGAGCAACACGTACAGCGTACTGAATCTATCCGGATCGCTACAGCAAAACACCGGGCTTCCCCACAAGGACAAGAGAAAAACAGAGAAGAACAGAAAGCATATCGTGAAAATAAAAGGAAAGCCCCCAAGTCACTTTATATCTATAGACATCAAGAAACAGCAGTAGAAGAATACAGCGTAGGGGTTATGGATGTTGTCTGCGTATCGTGTGGCGATTTGAACTTTGCTACTGAAATGACAGCTAAAAATGAATTTTCGGCAAGTTGCAACAGTGGAAACATAGCAATCAAATCTTTGTCTGTTTATCCAACTGAATTCAAATTTTCGATTTTTTCGGCCGACATTTTCCCGAAATCTCATCAATACAAAGTATAATATGGAAGCGATCCATGAAATTCGGATTGGCAAGCATACAGTCGGTCTACCCTTGCTAAATGCATGCGCGTGTGCTCATATTGTTGCTTGCTTTGCCTAACGCCGAAACACTGACTCATTAGGACTCACCCATTCCAAATAATGCATACTTTGCATTGTCTCGTCTTGCCACTATAATAAGTGTGGCAACTCAATTTGACGGATGGATATTATGATTTGATGATGATACGGGGAATGCATTTAGTCATTCCATATTCATTCGTGTATTTTTTTCAGCGAACAGGTTCTAGCTAACCAGATTTGCTGATGCTGTCACAAAATTAATTGCGACAGCAATAGTTTTTTAATTTGCAAATAGCAATTTATCAAAAAAAACTAAAAATGGGAAAGTTGAGAGAAGGAAGCGAAGAAAAGCAGGAAAACGAGAAGCTAAGAAAAGGAATATAAGAAGAGAAGGAGACGGAGAAAAAGAGGAGTTGAAGAAGAGGAAGCTAAAAGGAGTTGAAGAGGAGGAGGAAAGGAGGTGTCGAATGTTGAATAGAAGGAGGATAACAGAGTTAAGGAGGAAAAGAGAAGTTAAAGAGGAGGTGGAAAAAGGAGATTAAGAAGAATTGAAGAGGAGAGGAGGTGTACATTTTACCAAAGTCGTGCATGTTTCCAGAGTTGTGCGTTTTACCAGTAACAACGTCACACAATGGAAAGGGAAACTCAACGTAAATGACCATATTTAGAAAACGAAACTCCCGAACAAAAAAGAGCACGACTGGATAATATCAGTAAGCGTCGCAGACAGCAAAAACAAAATGAAACACCGGAACAAAAACGAGCGCGACTTGACAAAGACAACGAACGTCGTAGAACTAAGAAGGCCAACGAATCAGAAGAGTGTAGGGAAAAAAGATTATCAGAACAAAATGACAATCAACGAAAACGACGAGAAAACGAAACTGAAGAACAAATACAGAGGGTAAAAGACGCAAAACAAATGAGGACCTTGACTAAATCTCAAACGTTTCAAGACATTGCTAATAATGCCGAAAATGAAGAAACCAAAATAGTAGAGCATTACCTTGGACCAATGAATGTAAAATGCAATCACTGTTTTTCTGTAAATTTTGTTGATGAAAAAAACTGGGTCAAATGCTGATGAATTTAGTCGGTGCTGTGAAAAAGCTCAAGTTCAACTTGATCCACTTGGGAAATATCCAGAATTTTTTGAATTGCTTTTAACTGATAAACTACCACAAAGTGCTAATTTTAAAAACTGCATTAGATCATATAACAGTGCAGTAGCCTATGCATCAACAAGAGCAAATATAAAAGCCGGATCATATTGTTTTAAGGTATGTGGACAAATTGTGCATCGCACTGGTACTATACACCCTAATGAAAACGAACAAAGAAAGTTTGCCCAGATTTATATACATGATCCTGATGATGCTGCGTTACAACGAATGATATTACCTGAGAATAAAGATTGCACAGAGTATTTGATGAAAAAAATTGGAGAAATCATAGAAGAAAATCTATGGACGCGTGCCTATAAAATGTTACATGAAGTAGAATTAGAGGCACTGAGAATTAACGGATCTTTTTGAAATTGTGACAAAAAATATGATCCACACTCCATGTGATAATGGTATTAATCCTAAAAGTCCATGTCTCATTAATGATAAATGCTGAAAAGGTTATCCAAAGGAAGAACTTAAAAATACTGTTGCCAATAGGAATGGATATCCTACATATAGACGCCGTCCGATTACGCCAGTCCAGACAAATGGCCGTGAAATTGACAATAAATGGGTTGTACCATACAATCCATTTTCGACTTTAAAGTATAATTGTCATATTAATGTAGAGGTTTGTGCATCTATTCAGAGTGTCAAATATCTTTTTAATTATGTCTCCAACGGTCATGATTGTGCCAATCTGATTATTAACTAAAGTAGTGAGCGCGACGAAACCAAAGATTACGTTAATTCGAGGTATGTTAGTGCGCCAGAAGCAATATGGAGAATATTTTGTATGAAAATGCACGATCAATCACATAGTTTAGTTTAGTTTGAGTTTATTACTGCTATAAATATATCAAAACTTATACAAACAATCACATGGGTCACAGCCTCATACAAAATAGGGTGTTATGCTGCACCAATAACTTTAAAATGAAATAATAAATAGAACCCGAAAATAAGTACTGAAAACACACACTTAATTAATACAATACATAAATCGCAAATCACACGTAATCACAAAAGTCTGCAAATATCATCGAATACTTATCAATATTTTACACAATTTTACTTAATCGTAGTTTATCTTCTAACAACAATTTGATCCCCAATAAAGGAGGTTGGGATTTCTTCAAACCTTGCATTCTCTTCACTTCTGGTGGCGTAACAATGAATATTACCACCTGTACAAAAAATATCAGAAAAATATGGAATACATTTCATGGTCATAATCTTATACATTATACAGAGAGATTTATAGGCACTCATTTTTATTGGAAATAGCCACTTTAGATCCTCAACAATGATCTCAGCTATCCTATCATACTTTTTTTACATTGCAAATCAGTCTTTCTAATGCTCTAAGCTCTAACAATCTTTTCAGCCTTTTTAATTACTATTTTGATTGTCTTATATTGTTCAGAACTCCAATAACCAATCCTTGACCAATTATCTTTAAATCAGCACTGCTGAATAAATGTCGTACAGTATACAACAAGCGTATCCTACTAAAACATATTCTCGTTACCTTCGTAATGTGCTCGTCAAATCTGAGCAAAGGATCAATTATAAGACCTAGACATTTTAATGGTGCAGATGAGAGTACCTCACAGTTATTCACGCTAAACGAGAAATTTTCATGGATATGTAAACTACGAGGAGGGGGACAAACAATCATATCAGTTTTCGAAACATTCATTCTCAACTCACGATCATTAGGCAATGGTGATCTTACAAATGATTTTGGATTAAGTGATGACATGATTGAGATACCAAGTGAATTTATTTGTAAGGATTCTTTAGTAAAAGAAATTTTTGGGGAGAAAATTACTGAAGATATGATTCCGTTAACATCTAAGAGAGCCATTCTATGTCCAAAAAAATAGTGAAGTGGATTTGATAAATGATGAAATTATTGATTTGCTGGCTGGAGAGAGTCATACTTATTTAAGCGATGACCAAGTAGTTGCTGACGATGAAGATGAAAAGGCCAATTTTCCAATCGAATTTTTAAATACCATCAGATTGTCAGGATGACCAACCCATAAACTTACGCTTAAGAAAGGGACAATAATTATGCTTTTGAGAAATTTTAACACAAAGAGAGGGTTATGCAACGGGACAAGGTTGGTAGTAAGAGACCTTAAAGACAATGTAATCAAGGCTGAAGTTCTTACTGAAACTGGATTTGGACAGACAGTATTGATTCCAAGAATTTAAACCAAAACCAAAAACACAGACTTTCCATTTAAAATGAGAAGGCGAAAATTTCCAATAAGGCCGGCATTTGCTATTACCATTAATAAATCACAAGGACAGACACTGGAAAAGGTTGGGATATGCTTAACGGATCCCGTATTTGATCACGGGCAGCTTTATGTAGCGTTTTCACGTGTCAGAAGGGGATGTGACGTGAAGGTGAAAATTATCGAAACTGCCGAGCAAGGAAAATTGATAGATGGGCGTGACATCGTTTTTACAAAAAAACGTTGTGTATAAAGAAATTTTCAGCCTTAACGAAAAAAAACTTTAAAACTAGATGTTTGAATTTTAAATTAAATTTGCGCTATTAAATAAGTCATGCTATTCATTATGTTATTATTGGCGTATTTTGGTCATATGGGTTAGCGTTTAACATTAAATACGTGAGTATGTCGTTATAATGGGAAAATTGGACTGTATCTATTAATGTTATCAGTCCCGCCCCAAACAACGATACAGAAATATAAAAACTTATAATTATACCTTTAAATATTTCATTTATATTTTACAATTCGTTTATATAATTGCTAGATTGATTGGCAGTTATCTGCCAACAGGCTTTTCTGGTTTAAAATCACATGGGAAAATTTAGGTATAACAGGATCCCCCCTCATAAAATTTTCGAAAATTTGAAAGTTTTTTGAATTGAATAAAAATCACAAAATATGAGTGGATTTGATAAAAAACGCTGGAAAATATCTAATTTAAATAAAACAACTGTGATAAGGCACACTATTCTTAAAAAACAATTTTGTTTTATTTATTCAGGATTGGCTCAACCGAAGTATTCCCAGCTATATTTTTTGGAACCTGATATGGCAAATCAATCCCGACTTACAAACAAACACAATTCGGATTGTAAACAAAAATTTATGGAAGACAGCAAAAAGGTGTTAGCAGTACTTAACCCGTATGTTACCGCTAACAAGATGATGAAGCAAGTTATAAAAGACACTGGAAGTACATCCGTAGAGATGCGCTTACAATTAGTTAAGCATCCCAAGTTTGAACCACGTAGATACAATCTTCCTGTTGCAAGCAATGAAGTTGCTGCAATATTTACCTCAGGAGAAGACAACGAAGATGACTTCCAGCGAGAAATATGCATTCGTCCAACAGGATACAACGAATCCCTTAAATACCTACGAATAACGGATCCCAACTTGGACCCCATGACCTATCCAATTCTTTTTCCTCGCGGAGACGAAGGATGGACGTACAAGACAGAAGAGAATGAAAAGAAAGTCTCCATGTGTGCCTATTATTCATATCGCCTCTATGAGCGGGATCAGTTTAATCCAATACTTCATTCGTCTAAGCTGACATAAATGTATGTCGTAGATGCCTTTTTAAAAATCGAAGGGGACCACATTCATTGGATACGAAAAGAACAAGCAAAACTACGAGTTGAATCATACCAAGGTCTAATGGACTTTATCGCTCAAAAAACAGATGAGGAAGGCATAAAACCTGGTAAGCTATTTATCCTTCCATCAAGCTTTACTGGTGGCAAACGCCAATATCAACAGAGCTGCTAGCAGGATGTCATGGCAATGGTGGGAGTGTATGGAAAACCCGACTTATTCATAACGTTTACCTGTAATCCAAGTAATTCCACGCATGTTTCATATTCCTGTTTCCACGAGGAGCAACATGTTTCGAAGACTTAAGGACCGTTAATGGCCAACTATACGATACATTTCAAGAAGCAGTGTTAGCATTAGGGTTGTCAGAAGATGACAAATGTTGGATTGCCCCAATGAGAGATGCGGTAACTTATCAAATGCCTTCTCAGCTCCGAATGGTGTTTGGATACATTTGTGTTATCGGATGTCCTGCTAAACCATTAGCTCTTTTTTGAACCGTTTAAGTCAGACCTAATTGAAGATTTTGTTGACGTTCGAGACCTTACGTTAAATGTACAAGCAGAAGAAGACGAAGGTATTAGGTTAAAAAACATGCTTAACAATCAGCAACTTGATGCGTTCAATCAGATTATGGCATCTGTTGACGGTGAGTCCACACAAAAATGTTTCTTCGTATCTGGAGGATGTGGAAAGACATTTTTATACAGGGCAATCAATTGCACTCTGTTAGGAAGACGACAACGTGTAAAGTCTGTAGCTCCAACGGGTTTAGCGGCGATACTTTTAAAAACTGGTCAGACCATCCACTCGGTATTTGGTTTACCATTTGATATTACAGCTTTGTCAGTTTCAAATATTAAACAAGGTTCTAAAGCGTGGAAGTTACTTATGGAAACAAAGCTTATAATTTGGGATGAAATATCTATGAGCACAGAACTAATTTTTAATGCTGTTAATAAAAGTCTCCAAGACCTACCTAATAATAAAGAGCCGTTTGTTGGTGTTACTATTGTTGCTTGTGGCGATTTTTGTCAACAAGCTCCAGGTATCAAACATGCTAATCGACTTAAAGTCATCGAGTCCTGTGTAAAGAAAAGCAGTGTATGGAAACATGTTAAACAAATAAGCTCGACTGAAAATATGCGAGAGAACGAAGATGAAGTGTCGGCCATTGGTTCTGGTCAAACTGTTGAAGGTCAAATGTCGGAGCATGTTATATTCCTCTAGATATACAATCCGTATACATTGTACATTGGTTCTCTTTCAAAAGACGACATAGCGTCACGAGCTATTTTGTGCCCTCTCAATGAAGATACGTTTAGGCTAAACGAAGAGATTTTAAAGGCTTTGCCAGGAGATACAACGACGTACTACAGCCTTGATACGATTAAGGATGCCGAAACTGAAGGTGAAGAAGACATTGTTCCGATTGAATACATAAACTCATTAGTACCCATGGGAATGCTTCCATATGAATTAAATTTAAAAGTAGGGTGCTGTGTCATGTTGCTGAGAAAGTTAAATTCAAAGCAAGGTCTTTGTAACGGCACCGGACTGATTGTAGAAAAAATGAGCCAAAAACATCCTTCAGTGCAGCATTCGTATAGGCGATGCAATTTGTACAAATATAAATACAAATGTGTTTATACGAAACATTTACACGAAATATATACCCTACGTATTTGTGAAACGTATCGAGCGTGGATTAACGGAACATGGGTATTTCGTAACATTCTGTATCCCGCGCAGCGAAGCGCGCGCCAATTCCTAGTAATCATCGATTCTTTATTATTGTTAGTTTATGAGGTTATGATTTATTATAGGAGGTTTTGTTCAAACACAATCTACATGGAGTACTGAATGGGAAATAATTAAAAATAATGCTTTGGAGTTGAGATATGGCACGATTCATTTGGTCAAATATAAATGCTTACAGAGGATTACTGTAATCCTTCTTTTGTACTTCCACTGTCACCTCCCTCTCAAAGTAAAATTTGTACAAGTCAAATTGTGAGCGAATTACATAATATATCAATTGGCATTTATTTGAAGGCACAATATTTACTAGGGCAATATGAGACCGTGTCTCCACCACGGGTAGTTTAATAATTCACAACAGCTACTTCATATATAGTTGACGGATGTAATGCACTTTCTGAATCCTTAATCGTTTCTAAATTATACGATGTGAAAAGTTCAAAAGTCACTAGTACATGCAAAAATAGTATGCTCATTTTTTTAGCAACTCTGGTTGTGTTGCATTTATTGTCAAGCCCTTTATTCCTGATACAATTAAAAGTAAATTCCTTTTATTTAGCACTTTTATTAACTGAAAATGGCGTATTTTGAAATCCTTATTGTTATGACTTTTTATGCAGATCATTTTTTGTTGAAATAATCGCTATACACGATTAGCATTGTTTTATACCGTGTCGGGAAAAGGAAGTCGAAATATTATATTCAATAAAATATGAGATGAGAGGAACAAATCAAATGTGAGCATGATCATTCCTTATTTCGAGAAATCCCTATTCACCGAATAAAGCACTGCCATAAACACAACAATGGCCTGTGTAGGTTGGATAAGATTTAACTAGAAGTAGCAACAAAAATAAATTTGATCCGACTTTCATTAATAAAAAATTAAATAATTTTGTTTCAAATATTTTTCATGCCTGACTCATATTTGCATAAAAAATGGGTTTGTTGTGACCGCTGGTAGCGACCAGGAGTAGATTTGAGGCCCCATCATCAACAACAGAATTCTTAGTGGAGTAGACCAGCTCATTTAAAACTGTTACAGCAGTAACAGTGGGACTTTAACTGTTTACATGCATTTTTATTATCCATTCAAATCAACCCATATTTCACTGTTATATATTCAATTTTGGTGTTGAAGGAATGGATGGATCAGCTTCCGAATCTGGCAGCATGGATGGAGGAGACAATCTGGCAGAGGCGTGGTCGAAAGTATTATACCAATCAACGAAAGGCGGTGGCGGCGTCTACTGGAGCGAGATTTTCTTGGCGGACCCTTGTGAGCAAATACGACTTTCTAAAGAAATGGGAATGAGAGAAGCAGCTCCAGCCATGGTCACTTCGTAAATGATGACGATGCAGATAAAAATAAGTCATTAAATTAATTGTCCATTGTGTTAAATACACTACATTAAAATTCCTCGTGAAAAAAAAATGGAACTTAACAAAAAATAAATTAACAAACTATATTCCAATTGAAGTGGGCGATTTGAGATTTTATTTAAACATAATGCTCTACTTTGTTGCATAATATGTTGTATTATAATTTGGGATTCAAAATTGTGGAACAACGCTGTCAAAGATACGCTTGAGGGAGTTGAGGAGGACGCTTCACGGCAAATTGGTGCTTGGAGCCAGAGAGTCCAGCGTGATACTGTAGCGGAGTGGGGCATGGAGGGAAAACAGGAGACCCGGGATCGCCTCCTCCGACGGGAAGCCCAACCATGAGCTCAGTCAGATTTGGAAACTCTCCGTGGAACCCCCGCTTCAGTTATCTGATGTTGAAGGTCAGCCGTCGGAATTGTTGGGAGTAGGAGGAGAGGCATACCCGGCAAGGCAAATGGAGCGTCTCCGGATCCGTGGGGTCCGCCCACCAAATGGGTCTGTTGACGGGGCTTCCGTCCTCCATTGCTTGATGTGCACATGCAAGGATGACGTCGTGATATTGCTCACATAGCTTCGTCAGCTCTTGGACTGCTGGAATGGTCTGCATCAAAAATATAATTTTTAATGGCTCAATTAATTTTTGCTCAAGTTATTTATTTATAACGCAATTAATTGACTCACGATGGACGTGTCGAATCTGGGATCCCACGGGAAGATGCTGAACTGCACCACAGGCATGAAGACATTCAACTGAACCCACCTCAAATACAGCTCCTCACTGGGAAAGAGATTGGAGGGTGGCCCACTCCCTCCAATCATACCCAGAAGGATGAACGGATATCCAATAATGCCCAAGAGGAGCACGGAAGGGATCATGGACTTCAGCTTGAAGGACTCGGTCTTGAGCCGATTCGGGACAGCACGTACATGGGCTCCAGTCCATCAGTTGATCACCGCCGGCTTGCCCCTGTTGTCCTTGATGAAGTAGTCGCCTCTAATGCCTTCATCGAAGGCGGGGCAATTCGCGTTAATAAACGCGTGGACCCAGAGGGTCACCATGAAGCCGGTCGTCTGCTTGATGGTATCAACCATCTCCTTGGGCGTCGGAAACTTGACAGGGTCAAAGCCATTTCCCCCGTAGCAGTCCTCCCATCTGTCATCAATCTCCATGTGGCTACTATCCTGGAAGCCATTTCCAACAATGTCCCTCGCCAAATCTAAGACTTTTTGCTGGTCCACGTCAGCCCTGAACTGGGCCCAGGTGGACCATAATGGCTTCAACAGCATCTCCTGATCCGGAAGCCCACTAGGGCGCTTATACCAGGTTGGGAAGTTGTTCTGATGGACGGTCTTCACACCGTGCAGACGGTGCAGGATAGCTTGAGTGGGCTTCTTGAATAGTATGTGATCCTGTCCCCGGCGACAAAGCAGAGTTGGCCGGGTCGCTTGGTGTCATAGCTGAGGAAAAGGGTCACATCCCCATCCACGTGGACGAGGGAGCCTCTGGTGAAGAGGAGGTAGGTCTCCACGATATTCCCAAAGTCGTTGTAGCCCTGGAGGTAGTCTGCCGTTGCATAAGCGGCCTCGTTCTTATTCCCCGGGTTGATGGGCCAGAATTTTGGTTCCACTTTTAAAGTTGGATTGGGAAGAAAAGTGTGTTAATTTATTTTACTAATCATGAAGATAATGCATGAAAACTGACTTCACTCCGTCCAGTTACAGATTTATCCGATGGGACTGTCTTCATCACTGTCTGCGACGACGGGCTTATCAATCCAATCCATTCAGAACAACAAGTTATGTAATCATTTTATGAATATGGACATATGCATGTTGTTTTTTAGTTGTAATTTTAATAAAAATTAAAAGTTTTATGTGTGAAGCTGGTGGCCGTCCACGTCACGTCACAGGACAGGATAAACCAAAACCCGCTGTCAACCTGTCTAATCTGCTCCTCTTCACATTTCATTTCATTCTCATCTCGACACAGACGAACTTGTTTCCCTCTTGATACGCAAGGATGATAAAACAGAATTCACTCATATCAGACAAGTAGATCAAAATCGAAGTAGATTTAACATAATTTAATTTAGATTAATGAATGTTCAGTTTACTCCGATCGTAACGACACGCTCCTGAACTTTCTGTTCATGTTCTTCTTTGAGGAAGTATGATAAGCCCGTCATAGTTGCCTTATTAATTTATGTTAAACTATTTTGCTAACTGCTAACAAAAAGGTTATTTTTATTGATCAGCTCTGGCCCCTCATCTCGGAGAGGGTGGACTCCACCGAGATCCTCAAACTGAGCGGGGTCAGCCCGGAGCTGGAAGGCCACTTTGAGGTGAACAAGCACTACTAGCTCTTCGACCAGGTCATCCATCACCTCTCAAAATGGCTCAAGGGGAAGGACCTCCTCTCCCTCCGGCTGACATGCAAGCGGTGGTCCCACGCGGTGGACAACTTTCTGGAGAACCTACGGGCCTACGACCATGAGGGCTCCGTCATCGGCCAGCTCTGGATGGTCGACGGAACCCACACAGTCAATTCCTTCCAAGAAAGAACGGATCCTCCCAAGCGTCAACCTAACCAGCCAGGAAAGTATCCGGAAGTTCCAGGAGAAAATGTGGGAGCCGACCAGATCCAGGAATCCCTTCATCGGGAGGACAATCCATATACAGTCCTCTGACGGAGTCCAAGGTCTGGCCGGGATTTCCAGCATATTCCAGCGGTTCGGGAAGCACCTCTGTGCCATCTTGGACTTCAATCATCTGGACCATCCCATGTTCTGCTTTATGCTCGGGGAATGGATCGGCTACCTTCCCAATCTGAAGAACTTGTACTTGTGGAAAACCTCCATGGACGCAGCCACTGCCCCCTCTTCCTCATCTGGAAACCTGACCATCGCACAGTGAACCTTGCCAGCCCCTCTACTCACCGCTTTCTTCTCAGCCTATTCCAAACAGATCCGTCGGCTCTGGACATCCGCTATTGGAAGGGCCAGTATTCCAACATGTTTCCCAATCTGACTGATTGTGAGCTCATGGTCATCGGGATCATCACACAGGACAGAATGGCGGACCCCCTCCTCTCCATCCACGCTCCACGGCTCCACTAACTGTCTCTGACCTCCGACTCTTTGCACATCGGGACTGCAAGGTGGGAGCCTGATCACCACCGCGCTCAAACGCTTCCCCCAACTCCGGAACCTGATTTTGTCCTCACATACGTCCGTGCTGGGGAGTGATGATGTCTTCATCCCGGAACAGGATTCCATTCAATCGATCAAATACCTTCAGATTGGGAAGCAGTGCATGTTCTATAGGGAGAGGTGTGACCATCTCCAGAGGATCATGGCTGTTGAAATAAAGATTGAGTGAAATGTAAAAATTCCCAAATCGTAGTTGATGTTGTTGATCCATTAAAATTATTCGTAAAAATAAAAATAAAATGTTTGTACAAACCCAAAACTAAAACTATATTCTCGGCATCAGCTTTGCATATATTTGTTTGTGTGTTTCCTGCATAAAACCCATCGTTGGCAATGAATCATTTTTTATAAATTATAGAGTAGTTGTGTATATATTTCCAGTCATTTTTTTTGTTGAGGTCCAACAATGAGCATTCTCCCAATCCATTTTCCAAAATATTTTCAATACAGCAGCAGAAGATGCATAAAAGTTCATGCCAAAACATTTGTATTACATGGCTCATCCTTCTTGATTATCTTATACACTTTTACTTCTGGTTTTAGCAATTTACCTGGTTGACCATGTAAGTTCCTCTCACTTTTAATTTTTCGTTGAATTTTTCTTGATAACCTTCCCCTCTCTGGAGATAACAGGGAGCGTTGGTGCTGGCTTTGGATTTAGAGCCAAGACGTATCCGAAATAAGATGGCGGTGATGGGAGTGCATCCGGGCCAAATCATGCCCTGCATGGACAGTTTGTGATTGACGCCAGATACGCTGAGGACGGGGTTATGAAGGCATTTGTAAATTAGCTACTTATTTTTTAACTTGTAGTTAAAATAACTTTAAAAAAGTTAATTTGAGAATACCTTTTTTCAGTGCGTCATGAAGTGTGTGCTGATTAACACTCAAGTTGTGAGTCATTTGCTTATCTTGATTATACAGTTTTGAATTCAAACTGACATTCTGCTTTCTTTGTCATCGATCACGATCTTCAGTTAATATCAAATGGGTCGCTGACGGACATGGACACGGCTCAAAGGCTCATCGACTCCCTCCCCGATCCGATAAGGGAACCACTCCTCCAGCGTTCCGGCATTGAGTACTAAAAATATTTTATTAAAATTATAATAAAAGTGGTCTGGGGCATTCTGGGATATTTTTGTGTTTTGCTGCTGATTACCTTGTGAAGCAGGTGCAGACAGAGTCGGGAGCGTCCGGGACACATGGCTGGTTGCTGATGCGGGCGATGGAGAATAATTGAAATACTGCACAGAATACGAAATTAATTTTGTTTTGCATTTGCAATGTATCAACCAGGTAATTTTTTGTGTAGTTTTGTTTTGCATTACGTCTGGAGCTCCTGTTCAGCTCGTTTTCTCCAGTCCGAACCACTTCCCCTCCACTGCACTCCCCACTCCGCTAGAGAAGTCAGAGTCGTGCTATTGACAGGGAGGAATAACTTTGCACTGATATAAGAAACAAATTGTTCGAACTTCAAAAAAAAATGCACCGTAATCGGAGTAATATTTAATGGATGCTGCGATGAAGCAGGATCTGGGTCATCAAATAGGAGAGTGGGACCAACTCCCAGTTACTTTTATAGAGGAGCCTCTGGCTTGAATCCATTTCAGGTGGATATGGGCAGTGGTGCACTTGCAGTGCAAATAGGGGAAAATGGTCAAGAAATAATAGACGCTAGATCAATTGTTGATATGGTTTATTTTTTACAGGAGTAACAACAACAATGAGGTATGATTGGTATTGGCAGACCTAACATTGCATTTTGCTAATCTGCCATCGCAAGCTTAGTCCCTGTCGCTAAGCCTGACTGATACCCTCAAGAAAGCCTCAAAAATGAAGAGGGGAGGGAGATGGGGCTCATCCAATCGCTTCAATAAGGAGCTGGCTCCGAATCAAAAGAAGATCACACAGTTCTTTAGAAAAGCTGGAGAGGAGGGGGCTCATTCAACTACTCCATCGGCATCCTCCAGGGCTCCGAGGCCCCTTTTCCGACAAACGAGTAATCCGAGCCTGGTAGATTTGAGTAGCACTGAAAGGTCACCCGGAGCAAGTACAGCAGCGCCGATATATTACTCGGATGATGAAGACATCGAGATCCTGACCCCGCCTACTCCGCCGCCAGCGGTGGTGTTCGTCCTCACCGACTCGGAGGAACAGGAGGATTCCCAGCCGATTGTAGCAGGTTTCCAGACCCCCGAGTAAGCCATGAAGAAGGAACAGAAGAAAACTTGTCAAGTGAAGTCAGTGCCAGTCCTCAGTCCGGTTCGGTTGTTTTAGAGGAGGAGGAGTCACCCAACAATGATGACCTTTCTGAAGGTGGAATGTCACCCGACTCCTCTGGTGGGGACGAAATCCTTTCCCAGATTGATATCGAAGAAGCTGTCCGCTTGTCGCAGAGTTCGAGAGAAGGTTCACGGTCCCCAACAGTACTGTTCTCCCCGTCCCCACTGTCTTCCCATTCCCCCATCAAGGAAAAGGAAAATGTCGCAGAAGCAACCTCATCCGCATCGCTTCAACAACTCCAATCCTCCTCCACTGATTCAACTCTCTTCCTGAAGCCGCCAAAGCGTTCCCCCAAATCCCAACTGAACAAATTCTCCCCCGTCAGACATTTAACGAGACTGAAGAGGACGAGTTCTGAAGCGTCCTTGGATGCCACATCATCCCACTCCCCTTCCAAGAATGGAACTGGAACTGCTGTGGAGAGGCGGAGCCCGAATAAGAAGTTGAATTTTGATAATGCAAGTAATAATCCATCCAATTCTACTACTAATGGAGGGGTCGGAGGAGGTCGTTACTATCTGAGGAACTTTATGTCCATCTTGGTGGAGGTGATTAGTGATCGTTTCCACGCCCATTTGCTCAACGACGAGGATCACAAAACCACTCAGGCCTTCACTTGCCTCTCACTGGAAGCCCAGTCACTGTACGCCAGGCTGTTCCAGCGGAAGAAGGACTGGAAGCCGGTCAACAAGCTGAATAATAATTACAATGAGCTTCCTCAAGACCTGAGCGCTGTCTGCGGGGAGCTGACAAAACTCGGCTTCCTTGCGGAGATCTCCGCCTCAAATTCCAACTTGGAGGAGGTGCTGGACACACTGGACCCAGTCAAGATGGGCAACCTCGCCAAGAAGATGATGATAAGCCAGACGAAGAAGACGAAGGATGCTTATAGGGAAGGTCTCCTCACCAAAGTGAGGAACCAAAAGACACTCTCCGGCACCTGCGGCTCCGTCGCCATCCTCAAGTCAGCGTTGGCCGAGCTCGGCCCCGCATTCCGCGTCAGTGCCAAGTCCAAGACGTTATTCTCCCGATTGTTCATCCTCCACTCCCCTCCCCACTAGTGGGAGGTGGAGCAGGACCAAGCGTCCAAATGGAGTATCCCACTTGTCAGATCAACAAGACCCTCCGAATCTTCAGGGAGAGGAATGACTTGATCCGGTTCCACGAAGCCTTCTCGATGCATTCCAATCTCGTCGCTTATTCTGAATCAAAGGACTATCCCGCTGTGGTGGAGCTCGCCAAGCAAGCCTTGTCCCTGTTCAAGGAACTACTCCAAGACTCTGGTATAGCCGAGCATGACTCCGGGCTTCCGCACTACCTCAGGATTTACACTGCGGGCTCCGCCCTCTGCCACACTTGCTGGATGGGCGTGGACGGGTTCCAGAAATTGAATGTGTTTTCCGAAGCAAACCAGCTTATCCACACCCTACTGGATCAAACAACTTATCTGCCCAATTACAGGGGAAGGCTCTGGGAAAGGCTGGCCATCAACGGGGTCACTTGAAGGAGTCCAAAGTAGCCACTCGGGAGCTGCTGGAGAAGGCCTTGAGGGATCCGTTTTTTTGCAGGATAATCACAGACTGATTTTGAGCCAGCGCAGCAGCGAAGAAGATGGCGAGAGTGATAAGGATGAAGTTGAAGAGATAGCGCCAGTCCCGGGGGCATCAACGGATGACCAGGAAACGCAGTCAATTATACTCGAGGAAGATCTGGAGCCGCCCGTGGAGCTACTCATTGGCGAAAAGATATAATCATTCGAATGTGTCATTTTAAAAAAATAATTTTTATATTATTGACCCGAGTAATTGATTTTAAAATGTTTTATGTTTCATTTCTCATTTCAGGGACCGAGGACCCGGCTCCATGGGCAAGTCTGTCTTCGTCAGGACTCCCCCTGCTCAATCGAATGTCTTCCGTGGAACAGCACGCAATCCGGTACTACTTAGAACATGAAGGCTACACAGGCGGAATTCACGGAGAATGCTCCACGGTTGTGACCCTCTACGGACTCCTCTTCTGGGACGTGATATTCGACGACAGCATTCCGGACGCTTTCCACACCCGCTACCAAGCACTTTCCTTAGACCTACACTTTGACGATTTCTATCTTCGACGGCAAGAGAAAATCGAGGGAGCTGAGCATCGTAAGTTGGTCCCTCTGGGAAAATAATTTGGAGGGACTGAGAAGTCCGATGAAGGCCATGGGCACGGAGAACACTGCAAAAATATGTGGACGGCTGGCCAGGAATTATCGCTATTATTCCAGTGGATTTCCGGACGTGGTCGTGTGGAATGAGAAGAAGGATGGGAAGGTGCTCTTCGTGGAAGTCAGAGGCCCGAGGGATAGCTAACTTACTAACTAACTAACTAAGGATTCGATTGGATACGTAACGAAATGAAGATTGAAGACAAGCGGATTGACTCAAGCTCCAGCTCAGCTCAAATACCGGATTCTATTACAATAGTACGAATGTGATTAACTAAATGTGCAAAAATGCCCAATATTTTGTAATACGTATTAATGTGTCAAGCCAATTACGCTTCCTTGTTGTTTTACATCCTTCATATCATTGTGAATTTTAAAATAATTAATATTTAATCGTTCGTTCAAGTTGATACATTATTGATAAATAGTGTGCTATATAGTCAAATTTTTATACTTTACTTTCTTATTTCAAACTGACAGAATAACCCAGATAAACTACATTTTTAAGATCACACAGCAATGTTAATGTTTAGATTTCATTTTATTGGACTCCGACTAGATCCATATGAAAAAGTATGTTTTAACTAAATCAAAATGAAATTAATGTTTTACATCCCTTGGTCTGTGCTGTAAAAAATGAGAGTCTCAACTTGCCCCATCTTTTTTTTAATCCTTCATGTAATCCAATATTCAATACTGCAGGCAGAGAGTACTTTCAATTTGAATGCCTTTCATTATTAGCAATTTTATTGTGATAGCAAAAAAACATGTTCACACATTCTTGAAGCCTTGAATGAAGCCAAAGGCAAAATTATTGTCTTCTTCACAGTGGACAGAATCATTTACAAATATCACGTTACACTTGGCTAAATTATAGTTTCTTATCATTATAATCACTTTGTATACACTGGATAAGGACATATTAGCGTATCAGGATGTTTGCAAAGGTTGATGATAAAGCTAAAGGTGCATAGAAAGGTAATGTTATCCCAGAATTGAGTCTCACGTTGCCCCAAAACCGTCCAGTTCTCATAGTTCAGGATCGTGATTTTAGATAAGCATTTTTTAACAGTATTCTCGTTCGTGGACTCAAGTAATTTGCAATTTGGATTTGCGCATATTGATTTCCTCCTCTTACCTCACAGCCATGTTTGGATTGCATTGACATTGACATTCGCGACTCACTTGACCCTGTTCTGTCCATGGATGGATGGATCATGAAAACGAGATCAATCAATTTCATTTTCATCCCATTCCCGTTTCCCATCCAATTTAATATTGCACCTTGCACTTTCACTTCGTTTTTGTTTGTTCGATAATTTTTTATCAAAGCAAAACTCAATTAAAATTATTAAAAAACTGATTCATTTACGGTGAAAATGAATTGATTGATTTTATCCTGGATGGATAGATAATGCCACAATCAAAGCACTTATATAACTTGCTCCGCATATTTTGTACCGCTCAGTTTCACCTTCACCACGAAAAACCATCACCTGTCGCATCTCATGAATGTCGGCACCGGGAAGGTGCAGGTCGATCATCTGGAAGTCTCCGTCCTGGAGGGTAAATTAGTGACCCAGCTCTACAGCCAATCCTCATTCATCGACCCGGAGCCACCCTTCGAGGTGCTCGTGGAGGAGGACTGGACAAACCAACAATTGAAGCTCACCTGGGAAGCCCAATACTTTGAAGGGCAGTATCCGCCCGGCTTCGCCATTTATCTGGAGGCCGCCATCTACATGTCGGACTATGGCGCTCCCGCATTCAACCCAGCATCGACCCGGAATTCAAAAAGGTGGAGTACAACCCCCAAATCCTGAAGCTGGCTGGGGGGGAAGCTCGCCAATCATGAGCTCTTCTATCAGCGGGTTCCCACGGCCGGTGGCCACGCCCAGAGCTGCTCTGGCAACGTGCCAACAAACGTGCTGGCAACGAGCTCCCCCGCCACCACCGGCTGGATCCACTACATCAACAGGGATATCTCTTATGTGGAGAACTACCTTTCTGATATCTGGCCATACATTGCCTGCTGATTACAAACCAATAGCGCCCAGTACTGCGAGTCCTTCCATCAGACAGTTATAGTTGTGGGATAGTTGTGCCCGTTGACACCGGGCACAACTATCCCGGTCCGGATGACCCCTGTCAGGGAACGGGAGATCCTCATATGATCACCTTTGATGGGATCCGATACGACTTCATGGGATGTTTTGCTCATTTAAATAGGATGTAAAAATTCTCATGATTAAAAGGTGAAAGATGAGCAGAGGCAGAGGAGATCGGCTTTAGTTTTAGTTTTGATACGCTGCTTGCGCTGTCTATTTTTCATGTAATTATTAATTATTATCCTAATTCCAAAACAAATTTACGATCATCGCGCATCGGCCTCGTTAGAAAGGGAAAAAATGGCTTAAGCGCGACACGCGCGGCTATACTCGTTAAAGCGCGACACAGATCCAACAGCTCGAGCGTAGGCGATACAGCGCAGAAGGTAACTCATGTCATGTCATATCATGAAAATATGAAAATGAACAATGCTTCAGCTAAGTTGAGTGTGGTCTTGACTATCTCAATTTGCAATTCTCATTGTGTCCCCTCATGCATAACAACAACTTTGGCTAGAGTTAACTAACATGACGCTGCGCTGATGATGATCCCAGCACCAGCACGCTCAATATGAGCCCTTTGCATTATGAATGAATATCAATAAATAACTTCCAATATCTTGTTTCTCTGTCGCAGTCAGTGGCAGTTGGCTGGCTCAGCGCATCACTTCTCCCCAACAATGCAAAAAGCAAACTACTTAACCTAAACTAACGGCAATTAAAAAACGAAGCTCATGTACATTTTATTTTATTGCCAACATATTGTTGTTACAGGGAGGACACTTCTCTTTTCTTCTGTGCTTGGTTGAGCAATATCAATAGAAGAGGCTTCATTATTGATTGTACCATGTGATATGATGTCCTTTTTCATTATTGTGTGGCGCAATACAATAATAAGAGCAGAGTTAATTGAGTTTAGTCAAGCTCAACTCGAGCCATATCGCTTTGGCTTTGTTTGAAGGAAATCGATTGCCACTCTCTTTCGATAAGCTCATATCACAGTCAGTCATCCGCCAGACTTCCTAGAGAAGCGTCAGCGTTACCTCTTTCCTCATCCTGTTCTGTCATACGCAATGGTGGATGTTGTCACTAGCCTATTTTATCCCAAGCGGAGGAGCAGCATAATATTTTAATTGTTAGTTAGGGGATGAGGAGAAGGACATTGCAAATTACTCTTAAATATTATTAAATTTTTAAATAATTTAGTAATTGATATTTAAAAAGTTATGGAAATATGCCGTGTCTATCGTTGGCTGTCTGCGTGGACGGAGATGGCCATGCTGTTGGAAATCGTGAAGAGAGTGAGTATGGAGGAGGACCTCGCAATCACGCGGAAGGAGAAGACGGCTTTGGATAAGTTTAAGGATAAACTAGTAAGCTTTCGTAACTAACAATTAAGGTGCCAACGTAAAATGAATATTAGGCCAATTCCGTTTTTTTCAAAACAAAACTAATATTTGATTTTAGGAAGTTAATTATATTTATTTACCATTTAACAAACCAGCACATCTATAAATGGTATGATTATAACTAAACAAACGACAACTTCACAAACTTTAAACTTTTTTGAACAAAATAAGAACCGACTCGTGAGTTAAGTGGATTTAATTGGAAGAAAGAATCATATGGTTAAGTTTCATTTGTCCTTGCCCCGATACGCTTCTCGTTCACGCGTAGCCTCATACTGAGGAGACCTGGACCTGCTCCTTGAGTCACTTCCGCTTCGGCTCCAAACCCTTCGACGCGGAGAGTGACTGCGGGAACGGGAATACCTTCCCCTTTCGTAGTAATCCTCCTTGACCCGGATGTACGCAGAGTCCCCCTAAAGAGAAAAAAATATAACAGATTGATAAGTATTTTTACAGAGAAGTGATAAGATGAGTCGGATAAGACAATGACTTACTTCATGAGAGCGGAACTTGGAATCATCCAAAGTCTTGACGGCATTGATCATGTCACTCTTGCTGGCGAATTCGACGACCCCAGTCCCATCCCTGAACACCTAATAAATAAGGTCAAGATAAGATAAAGGTCATAAATGAATTGTGCTGGATTATTGGAGAAGTTAGTTAGCTAAAAGCAATTGAAATTGAATTTACGTCGGAGAAGCAGACATCTCCCGCAGCCTTGCAGTGATCCTTCAAGTCCTGCCAACTCCCGCTGGTTGGTAGCCCTATGAAGAAAGATATCAATCATGGCGGAGAAGAGGGAGGTTAAAAATTCAATTCCAAATTCTATTCATTTATGTCCTAAATCACTCTCTATTTCCTCCTATTCCAAATTCCATTTCCAAGTTAAAAGACAACAAGACGTTTCCTAGCTTGTAGTGAGTAGATTACGCACCGAAGACCTTGACACGATAGGCAGAGTGCCTGACAAGGACTGGTGGGCGTCCACGTCCAATCCCATCTCCCTCCCAATATGAGCGACCTTGAAAATTCCTTCGACGATCCCGACTCTCTCCGTGGGGATACTCCACCCGGATTCTGGAGCCACGATATTCAAAGCCATCACGTTCACTCACCGCATCATCAGCATCCCTAAAACGAAATTAATTAAAAATATTTAATTGCAATCAAATTAAGTCACCTGTCATTTTATTTATCGTATCACTTTCTACTCAAATCATCTGTTCATGTTTTGCTTACCTTGGATCTTCAAACTCCACAAAAGCAAAGGCCCTTCCTCCGCGGACCTCTCCCCGAGATAGCTTGACGTCAACACTGCGCACCCTCCCATACCGATGGAAGATTCCCTCCACATCCTCCCTCGTAGCACTGCCTGGCAGGTTGCCGACGTAGATTCGTCCGCTATTATTCGACATGTTAAATCTTGTATCGGTATCGACCACGACTGATAACAAACCACCAAAATAACCTTTGACATTTACAGTTTACAAATCACAAAAACAACTTAAATTCAGATAACCAAACTAACCAACCTTAACACTAGTTATTAGTTCATCTGTAAATTAGTGCAATCAGTATAGACAGTGACCGCCTTCAACCTACCTTTCAACGAGCTCCCAAAACAAAAACAAATTAATTCTAGTTAATCTCAACCTTTTCACTTTTTAACTGCTCAATCCACTCGAACTCCTCCAACTTTTAAATCGACATCAACCCATAAAAGTTCGTAATTTTATGACGACTCCTCCACCACAACCAAAAACAAAAGCCAATAGCAATGCCCTGACCACAACAAAAATCGGGAATGAAATCGAAAAAAAATGAGTCGATCAGATGGCGAGGTCGATGAATTGGACAGATCTAAGCAAATGCACCGTGGCAACGTCCAACTCGATCATTTGGAGCGCAGCAGTGTAGCCATCTCACAACGCCCCATCCGTCCTCTCGTATCAGTCCTCCCTAATCGAATCCCATTAATTCACTGTCCTTCATTGTTACATTATGATTCAAGCCATATCAGGATCCACCAAGATAAGACAAACAAATGATTCAACTCATATCTCATCATCTTAACAAATATCACTGCTCCCATTTTTTTTAATTTCCTTCATCTCAGTGTTTTACTCATCTCATCCCCTATCCCATTTCATTATCCTCATTTTTTTAACGGGAAGGGATCCTATTGGGAGAAAGTCACATCACATTATTCCCATCACTCACTCACCCACTTTCAGTTCAGTTTTTTAAAGAAACGAGGAACAACAGTGTTGACGTTTTTACTCTTTATTCCCGTTTCAAGTCAGACTTCATCAATCCAAATAAAGTTTCCCCTTTTTTATGCATTTCACTTTACTCCACAGATTCATGAATAGTTTTATTGTTGAAGTGAGATATACACTACCTTAAAAGGCATAACCGTATGTAGGCATCATCATGTCAGATTACTAATGTATGTTGAAGAAAAATCCTACCGAGTGCAGGGTAGTAGATCTGAATACGTTGCTTCAGTTGAAATACGGAAAATGAAGCTAATTTGATCTGAATCAAGTAGCGCCGGGGATTGACTCGAATACTGTATTTCCAGGATACGGGTTCTGGAGAATACTGATCTATAGACATGCCTAGACAGACCTTAATCATGTGAGCCATGTTAACCTATCATGAATTTAATGAGCTGTCTTTCTACTATAAGATGGCCAATGATATCCGAACGTCGAAAAGTGAGGGCCGTATCTTACAGTATTAGCAAAAGTATGATTTTAAGTACATTCTGCCTTCTATTCCATTCTACACCAGAAGAAGCTTAAAACCAGAAGTACATAATGAAGAGAAGCAACAATACGAAGGGATATGTGCCATTTTAAGAAGAAGAAGAAACAAAGAAACTTCCGTAGATACATGCGTAGGTTTTTTACAACCCTGAAACAAATGGTCATTTTCATTTTATAAAAGGGAACAGCTCATAAAACGTTTTCAGTTCGTTTATATTTCAGGGAAAAATGATGATGGCATAAAAAGATTCTAAACGAGATTTATAGCTCAAAACTCAACCTTCGTCTTCAGTCTTCGATTATCAAATATTGAATATCGTTTCTCATTCCTTTCTCCATTAAAGCGTTGTCGGAAATAATTGTTTTCCAGTTGATGAAAGTTTAATTTATTTTAAATAACATTGTAGCAAAGCAGTTTCATTTATTGTGCATTAACTATTGGGACAATTAAAAATAAAAGTTTTCAGTTTTTTGGGTACATAATGGCAGAATTACCGGGGGGAATAGGCCGTGGTCGAGGTCGAGGTAGGGGAGTCTGGCTTAATCAACTGCGGAACAATCAGAGCATTGCTCCTCCGGAACTTCCTGTAGAGCCGGTAATTGTCCCCCAGCCGCCAAGTCCACCGGAGTCAGAAGTTGTCCCTCAACCTCGCAGAGTTTTGGAAAATCCTCCGGACAGCAAAACAGTCCCTCAGCCACGAAGAAATTTTGGAAGTCCGCCAGAGTCAGAATTCGTCCTGCAACCTCGACGGGGGCTCAAAAGTCCACCCATCTCTGAACCTGGAACGAGCAGCAGTTCCATCTGTACCACCAGTGAAAGCGAAACCAGTGATAGTTCTTCTGACGAAGACGAGGAAGATGGAACTGAGGGAGACCGTGAGGACAACGACGTCGTGGAGCATGGGGTGGTGCCTAGTAGCGGAGCTAGCACCATCACCACCGACAGCGATGAAGAGAAGGAGGAGGTTGAAGAGAGGGGCAAACAAGATCTTGACTTCCCGGCTCCCCGCCACATCACTATCAAATCCGTTGGGGATTACTTTAAGGAAAACCGGATTCACAA
>JAQIWX010000008.1:0-56126 GCA_034696785.1 Lepidocyrtus cyaneus | reverse complement strand
TTAAAATTGAGCACTTGGATCATACTTGTGTTTACCATGGCTAAAATAGGACATTCTCCCCTAAAAAGCATTATACAGGGTAAATTTAAGACACTCTATCCAAAAGTATACCCATAGCTAATTTAGGACATTGCCTTTACCATTACTGTTTACAACACTCAATGTTACTTTGTTCGCTGCTGCTGCTGATGATGATGCCCAACGAAGCTCGCTGGTACAATAACTTAAAGTGAACAGGAAGACGTCGGGCAGCAAACAGGCACACTTTCAAGCAACCCGCGTATTTTGGTTCGCGAAAGAATACGTTTTTTACCCTAAAAAAACTGGGGATCCTTTTCTCTACAAAAACAGAAAGTTTAAATGATAAAAAAGTTCAAGTAGGGAAAAACAAGTTTAATCCGTCTATACAAAACACATTTCCCGAGAAAAATGTTTACAAAAAAGTACAATTACAATACATTTGTACTACAAATCATGCGCCCTGCCCAATGTCGTCGCGTGCTTGCTATAATAATGTCTAATGTCAAAGGATTGTTGCATACGGATACTCCCTAAAAAATGTTCGGTTCAACAGATTTTCTTTTTGGAAAATCCTTTTTTCCTGTAAAGGTTGTTTTCATTTTCAGGATTCTGAATTGTGTGGAAAAGAAAATAGGGAAGAAAAGGTTGCATTTTCACCTAAATATTGATTCTCAGTTTTTATACCTGACAACATGCAGACCACCGGTCTATTCACTGGAAGAGCTATTGAACCTGAATTCTCATTCTTCTTCATACAACAAGAATGCTTAAAACCGAAAACTTCAGAAAAATACTTTGGTTGAGGATTTTGTTATTTTTTTTTTGTAATTCAAAAGAACAGCATCAACGAAAAAAGAGTATAAAAGTAATCCAATTGAAAAATTTAGTAGAAGTGGAAAAAGGGTCTCACTTTGTACATTTTAGGTGGAATGCTGGAAATGAAATATTCGTAAAGCACGGATTCTAAAAACCTTATTATGTTCACCCCTTTCCTACAATCCGGAAAAGCGAGAGGGACACACAATGTTACGAAGCACTATAAAAAGATAAAATGTAATTATTTTTTTGCAAAGTAAGGCACGTGCCAGCAGGGAAAGTTTACCTGAAACAGGGTGTAAAGCGCTTATGGAAGGGTTGAATGACAGCTCAATACATGTCATTTGAATACACGCTTTTCTAAGGAAAGTTCCTTTTGAAACTTAAGTAAAAACCATTTTTTTTTGGATCCTATAAAAATTAGCGATGTAGGTAGTTCACCTCTTTGCTCCTCTTGAAATAAATCGGCTAAACGATTTGGTGAATAACTTCTTAAGTAGGAGAAGGAGAAAATGGTACTTGCTAGTTTTACTGATTCCATTTTGCCCTTCGCTAATTACTTATCCCGCAAAAAAAAACAATTTATTTGTCCATGGTTGAGGATCAGACAAAGACGTAATTTGATTTCGATGAATCTTCCACTACAACTACACCCACGTTTTTGCAATCGTAAAGGGCACGTGATACGAGTACTAGTGAGTCGTAAAATAGGTGTACAGATATGTATCTAGAGCAAGTTACGTTGTTTGTTGTTCATCATCATATAAAAAGTGAGACCCCTACTGACTTATAATTCCTTGTAGTAAAATTCGAAATGATCTGATCTCTTCGAGAGCACTTCCGGGGGTTTTAGTTCTCATGAAGCAATTTTTGTTTTACTCTAGCTAGCGATGATGATGAGAGCTCTCAAAAACTTGTTTTGACGTCACGTGTCACTACAAGGTAGAATTATTTGCTTACATTTAGCATGATGGTTTATTTCGTTTTTTATGTTCAATTTCAAAAATGCCGTAAAGCTTGGCTCTTATCTATCCGATCGTGATCAATACATGCTGGCTTACTTATCATCATAGCAGGTAAATGTACGATCGGTATAAATAAAAGTCGGCCTGTGACGATGCGATGCGATGTAGATGGTGATATGTGAAATGGACTAGTTAATTATATTTGATTGGGGATTTCAATTATTAAAAGCATTTTCACTTTTTAGCATTATCTCTTCCCATCCAGATCAACGACGTCCTTTTGATGATAATATTTCATTAAAATATAGTAAGCTCAAATGAGTAATGCCAGAAAATTATTAAAGGGCCAATGAACCCTTTGAGGGCCTTCTCGGTATAGATGTAGATTTTAATTGCAATTTTAGTCTGTTAATTGTACCATTATGGTTTTACTCGAGAATTAAAATTAATAACGTGAGGTGCCTAATGTTTGCACAAGGTCCATATATGTTCATTTGTCCTAAAACATAAGGATCAGACCATGACGGTAGATGATGAAAAGCTATCGGTGTGTGTATTAAAGACTTTAACCACCTGACTTGCAAGCTTTTAGTCAACTTTGCCGTTTAGGTCACGTGGTGTAAAGCACGAAACTATCCTCATGTGAATCCATTAGATTGGCTTTAGGCTTGGTGCTTACTGATGAAAACAACGGTAAGGGCTACTGAAGCGGGCGGAAGTAAATTCTCAGAATAGGACTTGCTCTAGCCTAAAACGCTTAACAGTGGCTCAAACGCCCTTTACTCTTAACCTTATTATTGAGATGTGGAAATGTACTGAAACATTTTATCATCAAAAGACAGTAAACATGTGAGGATCATGCTTTTCCGCCGAGATGGACAAAGCTTTGGCAAAACCATGAACTGAATGGCTGGAAATTGATTTTCACTTTTGCTTTTCATTTTGTCGACAGCTTCTGGCTTTGGAGCGAACTGTGTACAGTGATTCACTCGCCTAGCGGAATGCGCAAATTCATTTAATGTAAAGGTCAGGACTTTTTTTTGAACAGGTAATGTCAACCAAACAACTCATCCCTACGGTTTTCATCATCATCATCTATTTAAAAACTTTCTCACGAAATGTTTTTCGCATGTTTTTTTTTGTTTTGTTTTGCTGGAAGGAAGCTGAAAACTACTTTAAGCTAAACGACTTCCTTTTCCCCATAATCATGTTTATAAATTTTGCGCATGTTTATTGTAACAAACAATGGAAAACTGCGACATATTATGACTTCAAAAGGGAAAGATCCACTCAGTTTTGTGCATCACCTTTTTCTTACTTTATACAAAGATAGATGACAAAATTACTAAACAAGCGCTACGCTACGTCGTGCATGAAACTGTAGACTTTTACTCAACATGAAAAAAAAACATGTCAACAACGAAGCATGGAGGAAAATTCTGCCTGCACTTGTGCATTTTTCTCTACAACTTCGCCTTGTACTTTTCCCATAAATCACATAATCTCACATAAAAATCATTTTGTGGGTTCTTCAACATGGTTTCTATCGCGGAAAGTAGCAGAACCGTCTCGCTAATCAGGTAGATAATCAAGAGATTCAAAGAACATAACTTTGATACAGTTTTTTTACTTCAGTTCTGTGTCTGAGATGTCAAGTAGTTTGGTAATCTCATCGTTTGTCCTTATGAGCATGTCGTCATGTAATCATTTTTTTGGTAAATACTACACAATCTTGTCTTTCTTCCCACGGATGTACCAATGACGTTTGCATGCAAAGGAGGATGATGATATGGCGATGATGATGCTTCTCTTTCATTGTCTCTCTTGTCCTTCGTAATTTTCTTGAAGAGCTGCCTTTCCTTACATGCTCAGTGGCATATTGGTCCGTATAATTAAATTATGGGAAATTTTTGATGCAGCTAAATTTTAGGGACAAAAAATGCTTCGGGATTGGGAAGGAGCCAGTCGGTCCGCTTGTAAACCGCGTATATATGACACAATTTCACTTGTTAATGAAATTTTCACTGCGTTAACTTAAATAATGAATTAATTTCTATATTCTGCCTACGCCAATTTCTAAAACTGGATCTTTCAAATAAAATGCCATTGTCGCTATCTATATTTAGTACATAATATATTTAAGCCTATTGGTGAATATTCGCTCCATTAGAAAGTGCTAACAATGATAGAATTAGCATCTGATAGATCCCCCACATGACAAAAGTCGTGCGTCAAAACGTTTTATTATTCGTGAAATAAAAAATACATTCCCCTTCCAAAACCCTTATTTTCTTACCAAATTTGTTAGGTCTGTCCTCCTTTAAAACTAAAGTGAAATAATAATATACACTTAATAATACAATGTGAAAGAAAATCGTGAAAGGCCAAAGAGAGGAGAAAAAATCATTTGCGTTTATCATCACATTACGATAGACAGAGATAGTAAGGAGTATAATTTTTTTGTGTAATTTTTTTCTTGCCGGTCACACATCCATCCATCCACCACCACCGTCCACACGGCCTGCCAGGCTGCATGCAAGCATACATCATCCACAATGTTATGTAATGAAAAGAAAGCAACAAGAAAAGGAAAAGACGTACGTGAAGATGTGAACAAAAGCACGTTGTCCAAGTTTAAAATTCGTAAGTATGCTACGTATATACATAAATATATTGGCTTATACAATTTTGAGCCCATATGGGCATATAATTTGGTTATGGAGTGTGATAGCGCTGATGATCAAGAGTCATCCATGGAAAAAGGACATATCAACAGGATTGTGGGAAAATTTTCCTCTCCCTCTCCCTTTCTATTATGAAGTAATAAGGACCAAAAGGCATAAAGTATGCAAGCAGGTTGCCGGTGCAATGTTGAGCTGACGAGTCTTGCTTTGCTACATGCTCTCTCGCTACTTGATGATGACGGGAACGACTCGACTGACGATGGGAAGCTATTAAGCGATAGGTCCATGCGAAAACTTTTTTGGTTACTTACTCCTCATCTCTTTTGCCTACCAAACCAGCAGCAGCACATTATTGCTACTCAGCCGACACAAACTAAACAACACGAAAACGAGGGAGCAGGAGCAAGTAAAAAAAGTATCAGAAAAAATCCAGTTCTCACGATCTCTCGGAGAACTCTCTTTCTCTCTCTCTTGTCCACATTCATTCGGGATATACCCTTAAAAGCCGTGAACCTTAATATATTATACGGGATTTGGGATTTTTATGATTTTTTATACTTGTCTCGGCGTATAACGTACATGATCCATATATTTACTGTGGAGCTACCACTTACTGTACTAATCGTGACAGGTTCGCTCCTCTCATATCGTCGTCCGTCAACAATGTGAAAATGAAAAGTACACTTTAAACTATGCATCATCATACATTTAAAGTTTACGCTATGCAGGACTATGTCGTAACAATTAGCTTCGTATAATATAATCTTGTACGGACATATGAATGCAGAAGCCAGTTAGCCCCGTCTTCAGACTTTACAGAACAGATTTGAAGATGTAGGCAGTAGCAAAACAGGCAAGGAAAGCCGTATAAAAAAATCTTGTACAATACGAGAATCACCACTGCGGTAATCATAACCATCAGCATCGCATCGTCGAGTCATGATCTCACTCTCGACTTCATTTCTTAAAAGGTCCTATTTTACCTATTACATCTCATCGTAAATCCAATCCACATAAGTTTAATATGATGATCATCATCAGATATGCATCTTCTTCTTGGGCTAGTTTATGAGCCATGTTATATGTGGTAGGAATGATGTGTAAGAGAAGTCTTCTGCAGACGTGATGTGGTATCATTACATTGTTATTGTACCTTGTCGGTCCTTTACTTACAAGATCCATAATAATGGACCAGGTTGAATTTTCTATTGTAATTTTTTTTATAGGAACAGCACCACACAAGTGCACGGGTGGCATGCCCACTACTACGGAAAGGAGACTTGCATTTTACAAGTTTCATGAATCTTCTGTAAATGCTTTTTTTTTATTTGGGAAAAAGTTGTATGAAATTGTGACTGATGTGAGAAAGTGATGATGAGGATGACGATCAAAGAATCAATATGCATTCATTTGGCATTCCATTTTATCGTAGCTGATTCTACTTCTGTTTTTCTTGAATATGTATTCTTTTCCCAGTTGCTCTCTCCGTCTGTGAGTCTGCAGCAAAAGTCATAAACATTTTCACTAACAACTAATAAGTAACAATAAAGGCGGCGGAGCAATAAAATATTATAAAAACGGGCTGCTTTGGTGCTGTTTTCCTACTTTTCGTACTGTTGATAGATGCATTCATTAAATATCCGACGGGATTTGTATTTGTAATGCCGACCGAAAATCGTTTCTGATCATGATCATGACCATCACCACCAATATCAGGATCAGCACACTATTATGTAAATATGTACGTGATACATATTATACAAAATCGTTCATGGCACTCCATTCCATTCAAACTTGATGTGGTAAAGCAACAAATCTTTCGCATCCATACATATAATTTTTTTTATGATGAATTGTACATAAAGCATGCTAGTGTTATTTAATGTGTAGTGAGATATTACAGATAGAGGGATGAAGTTAAAGGTTCCAGTCATTTATCGGTATTAGTAAAGTTACTAGGTGCAGGCTATGATACGTATCTGTAGAAGGCATTTGGGAAGAGGAGTAAAGTCAATGGTGATTTGTAGGAAAGATAAGGTTTGCACGGATATTTCCCTTTCATCCCTTTTCATATCTCCGTCGTTCTTGCATAAGCTCATACGAGTGGTGAGATGAGGGGAACGGAACAACGCATAGACGTAGCGTACATTAGGCAGGGCCATACTCCAGACAGCACCCCTTTAATGCAGTAAGTGTACCTTGGCAGCCCTGAACGTAATGCCGATAACGACGGCCTACCCGGGGGTGAAAATAAAATAGGGTAGGTCCTTTCTTGTGTGTGACGGTATATACTCCATAGATTCATAGAACATGTATGTATATACGGAATACGGGATGATATGATGTAACGTGGTAGTGTTAGGTTGCCCCCATACATACATTCACAAGTTGAGAGATTGGGAAGATCGGAGCAGCAAAACTTTGAGAGCTGTGTTCTGGCTCTGTATCTTTCCCTTGCATTGTTGGATTTTGAGCTTGCAACCCCACTTTGTTTCTCACGGTTTCCTCTGAGCACGGATATGAATATACCGATTGTTGGCAGAAAGGTCCCTGTGTTCTGTAAGGACTCCACAGTTTTTCCAGCCTGCTGATGATATTGGAGCAAGCGGTATGTCGACCGGCCGTCACTTGCATTGCAACCGTCAGACACGTGCCTACACGACGACAGACAACAACGAACTTCCTCTTCGTCTCTCTACATTGTTGCTCTCAACTCCGTGACCTGACCGGACACATCTTCCTGAAATATCGGAAACCCACAAGTAGTTTCACGGAAGAAAAAAAAGTTGATTCAAGATAACCGTCAAAAGCAAGATTTTTGACATTTCTCATTAGGAAAGAATAAGAAGATAATTTTCATTCATGAGAAGACAGGAAAAAGCAACAAGATCCGATCTAATCCGATAAAAAAAACTTTGATAGTGAAGACGAGACATCATCAAATCCAAAAGAAAACGTTCCAGTGACAATATATTTTAAGTTAGTCGAGTTGAATTTTCTGAGCTCAGAAAAAAATACTCCAAGTGCTTCATGAGTTTCTGTTGAGTACACACCTTCTGATTTTTTTTTGTGTGGGAAGATTTCCAATGTCCATTGATTAACTCAACGGATTCTAGATTTCTATCCTTTTGCTTAAGTGATCATAATTGTCATCAAGGTGTGGTTCTTAAAGTCATAATTGAAGATTATCACACACACTGCTTCTCATCCCACTACTAAAGAAAGTGAAGAAAAAAGCAACAGCAGCAAAAACGGTTATTGTTATTATTGTGCTACTGCTCCTACAAACATCTTTTTTCGTCCCTTTTCCATTCTTCCCAGCTCATTCCCATTGATTGAAAATCATCATCAGCTTAGCCCCTGGCAGTACTACACCTTCTTTATTAAAAACTCATGCTGCTCCTCCTGAACCCGAGCCAACTGAACCGTGTGAATCAATAATCATAATATCATCATTCATTACTTTAAAGATAAAAAAAGTAGTGACGAGCTAGAAAAAAAGGAGGAACTAGCTCCTTTCCGTCGCCAGAAGTCGAAGTCATCCTCATCACATCATTTTCTCAATCACAAAAAAGATTTCCCAATCCCACGACGTCGTCGCCAGAAGAAGAAAAAAGAATACGTTCATTTACAACAGAAGCGAGGGAAGAGTAAAAGACGTGAAAACAAGAAGTAATCATCTTATTGCTTCAAATGCACTTTTGCATTCATTCATGCATATTTACTGCTGCACCCACCATCATCATCCGTATCATCATCATCGTCACCTCCACTCTGAATAAAAAGCATAACAAGTAAGTGAGCGATCATCATCACTCAATAATATATAGCGAGTAAATAAACCATTTTCTTTCTATTATCTTAAGTAGTACTAGTAGCTCTATTGAAAATTGAATGAAGATGTCGATAACTTCTTTCATATACATAGGTAGAGTTATACATATTTAATATATCAACCAGTAAAGTAATATGAAAAGGAAAAAAGAGAAGAAAAAATCTCTCTCTCTTTCTCTCACTAGAGCTAACTGCTTTAGTTCATTAAATATTATTGGGTCCTAAATGGACAGCTCAAGAGATGAATTTAAATAATAAAAAAAAGTATAATCTAGTTACAAAGGGAAAAGTTCAAGAGCGTGGGAAACAGTCTTGTGACACATTTAATTTCCATTTAATGATCTCGATTTTTATACTACACACTGACTGACTTCTTTTTCCTGTTGTTGTTATTGTTGATTGAACAGTATGTGTACATTCTTGCGCAAAAAGAGATGCTGATATGATATGAGATGAAGGACCCAACGATACAATACCAGTTTGCCAATAGTTTACTGTTTGAGAATGAGACTGATCTGAGTTACTCACTGCAGCGCGGCGGAGGAAAGCTGGCTACTCCTAAAACCGCCATAAGAGAAGAAGATAGTATGACGCTTGAAAAGACAACAAAGAAAAAAAAGCAAGTTATTTGGCTTAGTAGCCTTTTATCATCATATCATCCTCTTCTTCTTCTCGGGAGTAAGAAGATGTTTGAGTACAAAAGACAGATGAACAAGTTGTTATACAGCATTGCACAGAAAGGATCAATAAATATATTATCCCAAAACTATCAGCATCAACATCATCATCATCCTCACATGGATTGATATATTTTGATGAGAATCGAGAATAACTAATCTAAACGCAAGAGTAAATTGATAGGCCCTCCACTGTGCAATTCAAACACGTACTTATAGAATGAAAGATGCGGAGTGAATCTTGTTTAGAACCTAGTTAACCATTATAAACAAAAAGACAACTGACAATTTTTTTTATTTCTCATCTTTTCTACTACATTGCGTTACCTCATCAAGTAAAAAAATAAGTAAAGTAACAATCGTGTGACCAATTCAGTTAACGAAAATACATAAAACACAGAGAGAGCAAAAAAAATATATCTCACACACAAAAAAAAGGCCCACTCTCATTTACCTCCTCTCATAACTCAAAGAATCCATTATTCAAGTCAACAAAAATATTGGAGCACATTATTGCAAGTACATTCATCTTTTTTTTCCTTTTCAATATTATTGCTACTGGTTAAAACAATTATACATGTAAAAACTGGGTCAAAACAAGTAAAAAGGCTCAACAAAAGTAATTGATTGATGCTCATCATTACTTACAATCTTACTTGTTACATTATAGAACAACTGATAGGAGCATTTTATTGGCGATTTATATCCCTCGCGTTAGTAAACAATCAAGCATTAGACTTACGTATATACCTACCTAGTCCTTTTATACACAAATACTAATGCAAATGAACATATATCATTTTCTTATTATACAGCTTCTGAAAAAAAAAAACGTCTGCAGCTCCTTCATCATTTTGTCTTGTTATCAACGACTTCGATCAAATCGTCATCATCATTGAGAGGACCAAACAACAAAAAACAACGACAACAATAGCCAGATGAAAAGAAGATTGTTTTAATCCCTTTCTCACACAAAACAGCTCTCCATTTCTTGAAACTCCGTCGATGTGACAAGAGGAAAGAAGGACTGTGATTGATAAACTTACTTTTTTTTTATCCGCGAAGGAAGAAGACGAAGAAGGATCATCATCAAAAGTCAACCTCTATCGTTTGATGTTTCAAATGAAAGATTAGATGAGAGGAGAGCACACTTCCCTTTTCGGCAAGTTTAGTGGATCTCGTGCACCCAGCTACAATACCAACAATTCAAAGAAACTCTAGAAACGTCAATAAATGGACGAGTTAATCGGTACTGTTTGAACCTTTTTTTGAGTTATGAATCGTCGGCGATCAGTCTTTATTGCAAGTTACGATAGAAAATACGAGATTTGCACAGTCGGAAACAAATTTTCACTTCATTCCTCCTCAGTTTATTGAAGAAAGTATTTTTTTCTATTCTTGTGTCAATGAATAAAAATAACCTGGAAAACCAGATGAATCTGAAGACAACTGCTTGAAATAAGCTACAAACATTTCTTCGATAAAGAAACCGTGCCTTTTTGGATTGTTACTTATCTGAGATTTCACCTCCCATAAGTTCATATGCAGCAGTCCAGTGTTGTCAGTTACTCAAACCTGGGGAAAATTGAGTCTTTCCATCATTTCCCTTCAGCTGCTGTTCCCGTAACAGCTTCTGAATACCCTTCCCATCACCACCACCAACATCATCATCATCAACATTCCCACTCACCAAATTTGGTGAAGTCTGAATATAGTCCACCCCCGAGTGTCCATCACCATCAAACAGTCAACATGGCGAAACGAGCGCTCAGTGATAGTGATTGCGATGATCTTTTCTCGGACACCAAAGAAAGGTAAGTAAAGAATGGCCAAGAAAGTCATTAATAAATGGAATATTTGATGCAGGTTATTTATCTTGTGATCTGCACTCCCACGTCAGGTTCTCACACTAATAGTTTCAGAATGAGTATTTCATCACACGCATAGCCTTGATTAAGGTAGCCTTTTTCTCACTGCAGGAATACAAATCTGTTCACTCCCATTTGTTTAAACAACCAAATTGAAGAAGTTATGGTAGGAAAAACAAATTCGTAATTATAGCTTAATGATAAAATTATAAGCTAGACTAGGTGTTGTGCAATATTCAAATTTGTGTTTACATCGTCAGCTTTGGGTTAGTTCGCTGAGGTGTAAACTATGGGAAAATATGAAAGGAAAGTTATAGTTATATGACTCGTTTTGGTAAACTGTGCATAAATGAGTTAGGTCAGGTCTGGGGAAATGTGAGCTGCTTTCATTTGGACTCTAATTGCAAGTTTTCATGCTGGCTTGTCAGAACTAAAAAGCTTTACCCAACCATACCAGAGAAAGTTATTAAGTAAGATAGGTAGGCTTTCCATTTACATTTTTTTTAAACTAAAATAACCCATCGGTTTATGGAAGAAATTAAATCGTTAGATTTTTTCTTTGGAGAAAATGAGCATAAAATGAACATTGCTGTTTCCATATTTTTTTACTACACTGTTTTCTGCTCTATTTATAAGGTTAACGAGAAAAACAGTATAATTAGAAATGGGTAAAGGACATTTGAGGACATCCATTAAACAAATGTTGTTTTTATTTTTAGCTTATCGTGTACAAATAACTGTTCATCAATGCATAGTTCATAAAACAATCATAGTCAGTGTCTGAACTAGACTAATTCTATTTGCTTCATTTATCTTGTTCCCAATTAGATAAAACTGTCACAACGTTATAAAATTCTATTTGTGGAAAGGGACATATTAGTTTAACTTTATCAAGCCCCAACGTAAATAATTCAAAACACATGGTCATTTTGATTGAATAAACCGTGTGAAAGTTGGGGAGTACAAGGACATTGGAGATAAAAAGCTGACGATCATAACGTGGGAACACGCTAATCACAAGTGCATCAAGTTGGGGGAACACGAAACAACAATGATACCCAGAATAGAAGCATGAGCAGCCTTTTGCCAATGATTCATAAATAATGTATCCTACGTGAATAGGGATAGGGATCACACACTAAATCCCTCTTTTTTGCTTACATTGTTTGTGGTTTTATTTCTCTAGCTGTATGACACCACCGGGCTCTGACACAGGGGCCAGCATCAGCCGAAAGAAGCGGCGTGGGATAATCGAGAAGCGGAGACGGGATAGAATCAACAACTCCCTGACAGAGCTGCGTAGGCTTGTCCCCACCGCTTTTGAAAAGCAAGGCTCTGCAAAGTTGGAGAAAGCAGAGATTCTTCAAATGACAGTGGACCACCTTAAAATGCTTCATTCCAAAGGTAATTTTAATGAATGAATTAGTTGATAATTCTCTTTTATGCTTCTCTTATGCTTCCGCTGACTCTTATGCTAATTGCTTCAAGCTTCTAAATGCCAACAAAATAGTGCTCCTGAGCAGTATGAAAATGATTTTCATGGGACGACTTGGATTAAGATGAATGAATTGATGAGTCCTCTTAAAAATGATTAAAACTCATGTAAATTCTCTCTCTTGTATCCAAAGCTTTGATTTTTTATCACGCACACCACATTAAAAAATGTGAAAGATGGATTACAAGATTTTTTTCATGAGAAAAATGAGCAATTTTCCGTTTTGTATTACTTGTTCTCATAATTTCACATAATCTTGTTAAAAATATTTTTACTGCTATTTTTTTGAGTTTTACTAGTTTTTATGCAAATTAACAATTTTAAATTACTGGCATAAAAGCAATTTTTTTTCTGTTTTATTACATGATAGTACATTATCCCATAAGATCGATTTTTCTGGTCAGTCATGATTGTTATTTTTGCAATTCCAATAAGTAATTTAATATTGCGTACAATACATTTTACCATATAAATAAAATTACTTTACCTGCTGTTTATGACTAGTGCCTAGCCATATCTTGATACCTTTGTAATTGAGGAAAAGGGCAGAGAGAGAAGAGGGAAAATTTTTAATAATTGCTAATCGATTATTATTATTATTAACAATCTCATCTCATCACTTATTCCCAGTTGATAGAATTACTAAAAGAAATGAATTCATGCATAGGGGCAAACTGGTCCTTTTCGTTTCTAAATTCATGCATAATGTACAGCTCTCAGAATAGGCGACGTCGCCACCACAGTTTTTTGTTCACAATGTGATGAACGAGATGTGTCAGATTGAAAAATAAGAATGAAAAATAGGAAAGAACACAACCGTGTATAATAAAAAGAGCAGGTTCAATCATTAAATCAGAGAAAATTACAGGTTTTCAAGAAAAATCCGGGCAAAAAGGCTGGAAAAGGTTGTGTGGAAGGAGTAGCGTTTCAAGTAGTTCATGGGAAATATGATTCAAAGGCCGTAGATACACAAATCTACATTTAAACTTGATGAACAAGAGAAGGGGAAGTTACAAGGTGGCAATATGCATATGGGAGCAACCAAAGTTTACATAAACCAGCAGCCATGGCCTAAGGAAATCCCGAGAGATGAGCCCCTAATAACTATCACAATTTTAATCTTCATCATTATTACTATCATCAACGCGGTCATAAGTGATCTTTCGAACTTTACATTCGGCCTCTGATCATTCCCACTAGAAAACCCAATACATCATTCCTAACCCAAGTATACACACACACATTGTACAATGGATAATAAAAAGAGCATTTCCGAAGTCCAGACTGTCTACTTATAAGTATCGAGCAGGAGGTGCATTATGCATATAAACAATGAAAATCAATGCAAAGCACATTAAAATTACTTTAAAAATATTCACGGCTTACTCAGGTACAATTAGATAGCCGAGATCGAGATGTATGATGTAGGTAGGGTGCATGCATATGCATGTATGTCCTTATTTGAAATCGTGAGTTGTCCCGTTCCATTTTTCGGAACAGGTTCCTGGACCCCTTCTTCCATCCAGTTACATAGATAGACTTACATTATACCCTGTTCCCTTTTTTATATTCTCCATCCCGCACAATCTCGTTCTGATTCATCTTTTTACCAGCATAATCAGACTTGTCAAAAGGGTTCTCTCTTCTTTACAAAGCCCAGGATAAAAAAATAAATAAATTTTACATCTATTTCTACACTTGATCATAACCTTTGACCGTGGCCGACCAGAAAATTATTGTCTGGCGCCCACTGCCACTGTCTTCAAGAAGGAGTCCGACTCTTTTAATCATAAAAAGGGTTATTTTTTTTGTTGGTACGCGTTTCTATAAAAAAAAACTTCTGTTATGGTAGTGAAAGGGATCGTAATGGGAGGCAGTACAAAAAAAAATTGGAATGAAAGGGAACGAAATCACTGATATAAAAAAAGCCAAAACTTCATCTAATCCTTCTTATATACGATCTATACGATATACCCAATCCATGTTTACAATGACTTTTGTTACTTATACTGGTGATAAATACACATACTTTAGTTTTCCTCTTTGTTTGGCCCTTCATTTAGGGGAAAAAGTGAATAATCAATGTCAGGCCTATTTTCCCTCACCGTAAATAATGTTTCTATCCATTCATTTAGGCCCGAACTAATTCAAAAGATTATTTTATTTTGATCATCAACATCATCCTGATCATCCTCATCATCATGAGAGATAGAGGAGTGGGTGAAATGAGACGCGTTTGTCGTCATCATCCTGAGAGTAATTATATCGGTGGTGGTGAGACTACGGCCAGAGTTAAAAGCGGTTATTCCATAGAATCTAATACCACCACCAGCACAACACACACACAGACGCACGGCAATAAAAGGAAAGGTAAAGAAAACACATTAAGCTCACACCAGCAATACCATCATCATCAGCATTCTCATCAAAGGATAATTGTCTGCTTTTATTTATAGGGCCGTTTTTATACCTACTTTGGCTTCAAACATTTTTCTCATATTTATTTTCCTAACTATGATGCTGCCGCTGATGATGCTCCACTTGAAATCATCTCTCTCTTCGTTAATTTCTTCTTTCCACAATTTGTGTGGACTCTGCATGGGCCAAAAGCATATAAAAAAGGATAAAAGTGTAGGAAATGGAAAAACAAAGAATAAATCTCATTTTTTTCTTTCATTTTCCCCACAAAACGGATGAAAAGGAAGGGACTTTTGACTTTTTCCTCTCTGCTCATTTTCATTCGCCGGCATATAAAGAATTCTCCTTTTGACTTTACCGTAAACTGGATGATGATGATGGGATGGATGATGGTGAGATGACTGATTTTTGTAGTTTTTGCTCCTTTAGCTAGTGTTTTTTTATAATGTAGTTTACCTCACCTACAGAGATGAACCGAGATTTTTTCCTTACATCTCAAATCTCACACTGTTTTTCCCATCATTTAAAAATGAGCTTATGAGCTTTAAAGAAAATGATTTTTTCCCCAAGAAAAAGTTCGTTAGTGCTGGGATCCAGCTATTTAGTATGTACAGTGCGTAGTGTGTGATCTCCATCAACATAAATCCTTAAAGATCTTCTTTCTCGTTCAATATGGATTATGAGCCTATTTAAGAAAAAATACTGAAACAATCATCATCTTATTAGCTTAGGCTGTTCCTATTACACTCATATTCAATATTGCCCATGTATATATGCAATTCATCATTTGCTCCATATGAAATGCAAAACTAGCCAACACATAAAAATTCTCATAAAATGGGTTTTGGTAAGTATTGGTTTGTATGAAAAAAAAAACGGGAAGAAAAAGAGCCGTGTGGCTTGGCTAGTTTTACACTGTTTACTTAAGGTTTTTCCCTTCTTTTCTCTTTTGGACCTTCCGTGCGAGAGGATGTTGGTGAGAGGTTTGCACTGGTCCAACAATAATGTCCGTATTATTTACCAATATAAACCACTTACTCATCTCACATGAGGAGAGACATTACTCATTTATGCACCATGGTGTGACCATGCATCTTCCCATCAATAAAGAGCCTGCAAGAGAGTCCTGAGAAGAAGTGGAGAGAAGTAAATAAAAAAAACCAATCCGTTCATTGCAAGCGCGTTGCAATAGTAGTAAAATAAGTAGGCACTTTTGTGTGTACTTAATACAACCACCATCATCATCATCGCCATCATCATTCCTTCGAAACCATATAACCAGTCTCACTTCTCCTCATTCCTCATGGCTTATCATCATCAAGTTGCAACCTTGCATGCACTTCTCAGTTTTAAGCAGGCCACGTCGATCCCACACTCTTTTCTTGCTTCTTGTTATGACCGAGACCGACTAATTCTGGTTGTGAAAAGGAGAGAAGAAGAAGAAGTCCGTTTTTAAATAATATTATTATTACCCCTATTTTCACAAAAGAAAATGGGCAAACTACACAAAACTGGGAAGTACTCACAATAAGTTAGATTTCAATAACTTTTTTTCGCTTGTCGTTAGCATGGATTAGTCATAAAAATCAGGGTTTATGATTTCGAGTCCTTACTCATTATTCATTGCCATATTGCATTGACAGATAAATCATTTCTTCTTTAAAAAAAACTTTAGCGTTTACTGTTTGTGCCTTATGAATACTGTTAGGATTCAAAAACATAATGCGTATTTTGTTAGTTGCACAACATGGTCAAGCTCTATGTAAATAGAATTGCCAATTACGAGCCTGAACCTTTTATTTAAGAAAAGTCAATTTTCTAAATTGATTTGTTGTAGATTATAATGTTTGGGTTGGTAAAAATGATAGCTATTATGAAAGGAAAATAATACCAGTCTTGTTCCCTTGTTTTGTTTTCGCAAAAATATCGCTACTTTACATGAAACAATCCAGATTTATTTATGCACAGAGATGAGATAATGTGGCACCCACTGTTGTAAGCTACATTTACTTAAGTGATAAAAAATAAACATGGCAAATGATTCCATTGTAATATGGCATACACGGTAGGTAGGTATTATGTAATCCTTTTTTATAAACAGAATGGCTTTCATGTAGGGATGCAGAAATATATAATAATAATAATACTTGATGGAGGTGGTGGTGGTGATGATGATGTGGGATTTTTTTGTCCTCCTCTATATCATCATCTTTTTTTGTATTGAACTGGTCCCGGAGTATTTAGAATCAGGACCAGAGGAGTAAACTGATAAGGAGTAGAAAGGCAGGAGCTGGTTTTTTATATTGTGTAAAAATCACATAACTTTAAATGATCTTAATGGTGAATTGGCAGCTTGAGAATTGCTTTCCTCCCGATCCCCTCTTGCCGTGGAAGTTGCTGCTGCTGTTATTCATCATATCATAATAATGATGATGATGATCTTGTCTCGGTCTTTGTTAGATGTTAAATCGCCCGTTTGTCAGTCCGTAGACAGGTGAGGTGTTATCCCAGAGACGACCAAAAAATCACAGCCGTTTGGTGTTCGGTTGGCACTGTGCAAACGTGTGTGTTTAGCCTTTTGTGGTTTGGTTTTACTCCCAGTATCATCCTACCATATTGAACTTTTTCATTCTTATTCTTATAATCCGAAAACCCTTTTTGAATACCCATTAATCGAAATGGTAAGACCGACAAGAAAGTTGGCCTTCTTATCATTATTGTGGTTTCAGGAAGAAGCTCATGTTTGCTTAAGTTCGGTAAAAAGGCAAGACCTCAGCAATTTACTTGGTGTTGGCCAACCTAACAAAAGTTAAATAGCTCACCAGTTTTGTACGGGATCGAGATGGGATGCTAAATTGGGGTATTGTGAGACAATGTAAAAATATCTGAAAGGAAGATGCTCATATTTTATGTTGGGTGCTCTGCTCATTTTACTATCACACATGACCTCATGCTTCCTGCTTCTTTAAGATGACAACATACAATAACATAAAAAATCGAATTCCTTGAAATCACAAGACGCAATTTTCACTTCAGGAACTCCTATTAGGTACGCTCGTGTGAACTTCTTGGAGGCTGAAACGCATCTCGTTCCTTCGTTATAATTACCAATCCATTATTTCAATCAGTTTATTATATTTCATCAGCTTATACATGAATTATTCTGTTCATATTCCTTTTACATACAGAATCATTCATTACATATTTCATCATAATAAAATAACGTAAGATTTATTCTCTCGTTTGAGTAGTTGCGTTGCAGTTCATGCTGGTGTTGGTTCATATTCCTGTATGCATACCTTTGATTTTCTTTCTAATCAAATTCCAATTCTAGAACTTCACACATGAAGACGTCCACTTTCCGCTTATACAGCTCCGTTGCATTGAATTCCCCGATAACAGGAAAAAGTAGCACACGAAATCCATAGAAAAGTTGTAAAAAAGAACTAAATTAAAAGAGAAAAAAAAAAGAAAATGGATAGGGACCAGTTACACTCATAATCCAAGGATACCACCATATCAGTTCACTTCATTCTAGATTTTAATCAGTATGACAGAAAGTTGGAAGGGAAAAGAGGGAAAGAATTTCACGATCACCAGAATTATGCGAAGCTTTCAATAATTCTTACGTAGAAAAGCAAAAGCAGAGTAATCATAAAGTCTAGGCTCTCTCCCTCTCCTTTTACATACATATAAGGACTTGTTAGTCCCTGATTTTCTTATAGTTACCTACCTAATATCACATCTTTCAAGAAAGAATGAATTTCCAGTTCAGCCAGTTTCATCACGTTTTTGATTTTCATGTTGCATTTTTACTCTTCCTCCTATTTTTTCCCAGCAAATCCTTCTGTTTTCTTTAAAGTCGTGAACAAGTGGCCGAGTAAAGTGGGCTGGACAAGATCAGTAAATATCTTTTCCCGAAAAAAAGTATTTAACTTTTCAGAAGCCAGAATACAACATGCAAACAAAATTACATGACCAGTTACATCCTCTCTTAGTAGTGCTTCGATAACATGCGAGTAAGAAACAAGATTTTAATATTGCACCTGAAAAATAACTTTCAAGTAGGGAAAAATCAAGTTGTCTTTTATTTTTTTTTCAAGATTGCTTTTTTTCTCTTTGAAGGGAGAGGCTTAACCAGATAGATTACATTTACTCTTCTGATCCCACGGTATCAAGAGCCTATTTCTGATAATAAAAAATCATCAACGGTATTATATGTGCGGCTGACCAACACCCTTTTACCATAAAACCCGTAATTTCTTATAACTCGGGCTTAACACAAGTGTAAATCTTTTCTCTTTTATGTTTGATCTTCTTAATTATAACGAAATTATAAATTATCAGAGATAATATAACATTCAGCCACTTTTCTTCCCGAAAATCTCAGTTTTTTTTAAACCGAAACTTGTAGTAAAAGAGGCCATTAAATAATCCATTGTCTATTCACCAATTTTCTGTATCAGAATGAGTAGGTATGGGTAGTGAGCTGGGTATGAATGAATTTTCAGGGAAAAGTTTATTGCTACCTATCACAATCCCCTACACAGAAGCAAAGAAAGAGAGAAAATTTTTCATGGGAAAAGGAGGGATGATCGCATAATGTTCATAAATTAAAAAGCCACTGACTGGTAGTGCATGAGAAGCATTCATGAAAAGCATGAGAACCGAATTATGTATGTACTTGCTGTTCAGCTTTCGGTGTTGTTGTTGTTGTAGTGTTTTTCGACCTCCTATTTATTAGTCCAGGCTTATTATATTATTACGTAATAATAAGTTCACCATCAGCATCTGAAAAAATGGTTCCTTTTCCTCTAAAACGCCATGATCTTATACGAAAATATTATGATACAAAAATAATCCTTCCCGTGAAAAATAAACACCTACAAACTACTCCATATTCATTTTCTCTTTGAATATCTATCCGAGAGGGATATGAAAAAATCTCGGAGACCGACTTGTTGTTTTCAAGCCCATGCCTAGGCATTCACCAGTTTAATAAGCGTCTGCCATGGCTGGCTCGCGCGACGACCTGCACCATCGGCACTTAATAGCCCACTTGGCTCCTTTTTTGTATCAACATCGTATCATTAGCATGAGACTACGGCATCTCCTCTCTTGTTCAACTTCATGTATAAAGGCTGCGGAGGAGCTAAATTTCCCTGTTATTATTGCCTTTTTTATGCGCTAATCTTTGTGACTTTTGATCGAAATATCTTTACATAGATAATCATATCCTTTCATAATAAAAATGTGTGGCTAGGGACTGGCTCTCCTAGAACTTACCGGTATGGATTTATCTGAGCATGATTTGCTTTCTCTTTCCCTTTGGCTGCTACTTTTCAGCTGCTGAGGCTCCTGCACTTGTTCAGTGATATGATGAGAAAAACTTCTCAGGAATTCGGCTTTTTTTTTAATATAAAAAACGTATCAAGCAGAAGCCAGTCTTGCTTAGTTATATGCAGAAGTCTGCTCCTAGAAGTCGAGCATGATTGCACCTTCCCTCCACACGAAAAAAAGCCAGACGACATGATGATGAAATTGTCTACAGTCATCTTTTTAACTGAGACTTTAGACCTGAATAATATGATTATTATTTTATTTTGAATTTTTCTCCCGAATAAAAGCGTATCATACCACCTCATCACATGGCATATTAATCATGACGGATATGTAGCGAAATGAAAGGGATAGGTCGCTGAGCCGAGATAAGGGAAAAATATAATCTGGTGTAAGTAAAGCAGGAAAGATTCATGTCTTCTCATAACATAACACGCTGTAATAATCCTTACTTACTGGTTAGTACTAGCTGGCTTTCCAGTTTTCATCTGGTTTCGAACATGTTACAAAACATATAAGTCATATTTTTGCTACTATACAGCAGTTACCTGTTCTCATGATTATGATTACAGAAAGTGAAAGAAGAAGAAAATGCTTTTCATCTTTTTAGGAAGTTATCCTCATATCGTCATCCGTATCATCATCGTCGTTGGATATGATATGATAATTGTGGGTTTGGCATCATCAGCTCGTCCCAAACAGATATTCGATTTGTTGAGAAGAAAAAATGCGTGTACTCAACCAGGACTACTACTGGTTCATATTGTAATATTGTATGCATGCACGTTATTAAGTAGCTACATTCAAAGGGTTTGGAAGATGGGCAGGTTAATTTGGGCAATTTGATTTTCGTGAAGCAAAATAAAAAAAAGAGCAACTGAGATAAAAAGGAGGAAGGTACATTGGAAAAAATATATATGGGTTTTCATGATCCCTTCTTGTAAAGACCAGCTTCATCGCATTATTATTGCCTACCTGTTACCTATTTGTGAAACAGGAATATAAAAAACAAAAAACTCGTGGCTGACGATATGGTGGCACTACACACTGCATTGGCACTGACTTATGTTTGATCCGATATCAGTGAGTCAGAAAAAGTCGGATTCCATAACTGATGATGATCAAGGTAATATGCAAGAAAGTAATGATGTCAGGTAAAGTTAATCACCTGAAAAGATCACCTATTGGATCAATACCTGAAAAGTCAGTAGGATCGTACGTATAATATGGTTTAGTTAGACTAGACTTTTACTTAATATGATGGAGCAAATAACAAGGGAAAATTAAATGGGCTGAACTTGTAAATTTGAATGCTGAAAAATTCCGGATTCATACAGGTGGCAATGCACAATCTCATAAAGTATAATGAAAGCATTCTTGTTTCATTCCCATATCGGAAAAAAAATGTGCTCATATAATTCTTTACCTGCCTCTGCCTTGATTTTTTTCTTTCGTAGTTTCGGCTTTGATGATTGGGCGAAATGAGAATGAATCACAGGAATCGTCGACTAGGAATCTTGATATGAAATCTTCTTTCACCACCACCACCACCATTGGCTATATGCTACCTATCCTGAAATGAGAAACGTTTAGAGCGTGGGACACAGAAGAGAGTTTTTTTTAAAGGAGTAAGGATACAATATGAAATGATGATGTTCATCTGCATGTATTATTACTACATGTAGATATTTTTCAAAGTAGTCTTCCAAAAGTTCCGACCCTTCTTTGTAAAGTAATAATACAAGTATTCAGGATGATGATGATGGTTTATTGCATAAACCTAGAATTTTCAAGGTAATTATCCCTAAAAGATGGGATAATAACGTGATATTTTCATATAAATTTCTATCGTCATCATTTTCTAATCAAATATGGAAAGGATGATGATGGGACGGTTTCGGTGGCTGGTTTTTGTACTGCAATTACTTTACAATATCTCAAGTTTCGAAGATTTCTGTTGGATGCTTTCCTGGCCTTGGTAGACAAGGGAAGCAACAAGTATGCCTGCTTATACACTCATTTTCCAACCTTCACCTTAATCGCTAGTTATTGCATATTCAGCGAACTCTGTTTTAAGAAAACTTTATCAAATCCACCAAATGAGTTAAAGTGGTGTATATTTACTGGGGCATACTAAATCAATTTTCATCGGACGGCTGTTTTTAATTATACGTATATATTATGCTAACTTTGTTATAATTGTAAACATGATTAAATAAATGTGTGAAAATATGCTGAAAATGACAATGCATAAAAGCTTTTGTGCTATTGTAGTTTGCAATAATACCCGAAAATCTGACCCAGTTTTCCTTGAACATTGTGATTCACTTCCGATTCCATCTAATTCAAATCAAGAGTTATGCAACTGTATTCACACATGCCTTGATGCCTGGCTTTAAATGACGTTGATAGAATGACAATATTGCTTTCCATCCTTGGTACTGCTCGTTGTCCCGTGCCTTTCGTATCAGTAACGATAAAAAATGCCTTTCTTTGGAAAAAGCAAGACTACGAAATCATTTCTGAAAAGTACTTCTTGTTTTGTCCTATGCTCCTCTTGTAAAATTGGTCGATAATGCGTTGAAGCAAATATTTCACACTAGTACAGTGGTTATTGGAGTCCTTGAATAATTTCCACATGGGAGATGACATAACTTGCTACTATACAACATACAAACACAGCGATTGATTTCAGTTTTGCACACTTTTCATTCTCTTTGATCTTTTCAGTAAAATTATATCTAACTGAAACTAGTTAAGCAAGAAAAGATTATTCGCTTTTCTTCATTATTTTTTATTATAAAATTGGCTTGTGCTTTGCTCTGCTTTAATCAAATCTACAAAATTGATGACTAATTTGTTTCTTATCTTTCATTATTAGGTCTGGATGCGCTCGCCTATGATCCACATAAATTTGCAATGGACTACCATTCAATCGGATTTCGTGAGTGTGCGGCCGAAGTTGCCCGGTACCTGGTCACAGTGGAAGGGATGGATATCCAAGATCCTTTGAGACTCCGGCTTATGTCCCACCTGCAGTGCTTTGCGGCACAACGGGAGCTGGCTAACAAACAAGCCTCAGCATCATCATGGGGCCTTAATCCACTCACCCCAAATCATTCCTATCCCATTCCAACTCACCATCATCTTTCTAACTCTACCAATACTGGTAAGCAAGCGGGTTCAATCCTTTAAATCATTTTATAATTGCTTCTAATATGTGACTAAAAATATTGTGTAACGGTAACTGCACTTGAATTTGTTTGTGTGTGGAAATATTTGGACAGTTTCATAAAGCATTTAACTAGTTTCATTTACAAATACCGATTAGTAATTTCATCCAAGAAAACTAATTTCCCATCACCATCCATCTTGTTATAAGCAAGTCTCTTATTGCCCCCAACCGTTCTCCTCGTAAAAAATGAAAGATGCTTAGATAATTTCAGAGAAGAGCTGTGTAGCCTTTCTCTTCCTCAACGAAAATACTTATTTCATTGCACAAAAATAATTAAACTTAATCTTCCACAATCAACTGCTCCCATAGACCTATAAATCTTTTCTTATGTAAGTAAATCTAACAGGTTGCTTGATTCGCCTGTACGAAATTCCATACATGATAGCAAGGGCGCACCATGGTCCATATATCATCTTTCCTTTCTCCATATTCAAGGAAAGCATCTACTACCCTTGACATACTTACCGGCCTTTCTCCCAACACGGTTTATTTTGCAAATCAAGTTGGACACTAATTTACCTAAGTATGACAGTAAAAGCTGTGAGATCCTCCACCTTCAGATTTCTAGTAGTAGAGATTTATTCAAATAAATAAGAAGGACGTGTCCTTTCCAGTAAGACTATCTAAACAAACAGATGGACCTCATTGTTGAATCCTGGGAAAGAGTACATTGTACATGTTTTACATAATATGGATGTTTACACCAACTCAGATTATACGACAAAGAGCTTTTCTATCTGACACCTACGTCAGTGAAAGAACAATTGCAAGTTGGAACTTACTATCGATAATAAGCGCTTTACTTAAAATAATATATATGAAGCAAGCATTTGTTCTTGAATATGTACAGTACGTACACAAAAACCGCATCATTTGATAGGGCCTTTCTCCAGAGAAGATCTTCACCTATATTTCAAGCCCTTGAAACATGAGACTAATCAACGTGACTTATGTAGGGCATAAAATACATGTCTGATTCACAGCCCTTGCACTTGTAACAGATTACAAACTCCACTGCTGATTTTATGGGGCAACCGTATCATATTTGAAACAAATGCAAACTTTGTAAACCTTATTATATCTTGTTAGCTAAATCGTGTATCATTTCAGTCAATTCACGTTTAGAAGGCATATATTCAGATTTTATTTCTTAACTACTCAAATTTCACACATTTTGTAATAGAGTACAGTATCTGAAATCAATTTGTTCTTTAAAAAGTGTTCATGCACGTGGGAAGTAGCGTTTCCTACAAATCTTATGTAATTCTTTATCAACGGGTTTAAATTGCACCCTACAGTGGAGTGGGCGTATTACAATAAGAACACTGAGTTCCGAAAGGAGTGACACAAAATATCCTGCTGGCTGTGTATCACTTTCACTAATTGAATTAAAAGAGCCGAGGAATATATTTAAAATCAAGCTTTCTGTTTGGCCCAATACCACCTGCAAGTTGACTTGGTTGAAAGTGGTTTTCATTCATAAATTATTTTGTGTAACCAGAATAAAGATGGCCTTAAGGGATACACCTATTAACTATGTACCTACATTTAAATCTGGAATGAAGTGAATGAATCCGGCATGAAAGCAACCGTTTTCCGATTTTCTCTCTTCATCAGAAATAATTTTACCTTGGGCTAGTCGTAAGATCAACTGCCAAACAGTGTTTAGCCTGTCGTAGGGTGTTGAGTATTCTTCCGGGTGTAAGCAAACGATGGGCTTTTGTGGATTAAACCACTCACCCGTTCCTCAATTTTCCTTCAAATCCTTTATGACGAAACAGGCAATTTCGAGCAATTAATTGAAACATGATAATTATAACTTTGCCATTTCCTTCAAGCCAAACCTAACATTTTCCAATAATCACAACTGCTCTAATGGCCAGTTTCTAGATTTGGTCTTTACCTTGGAATTGATCCCAATTAACCCGATATGATTTCACGCTTGAGACCCAGGTAATAATAATCATCTTCATCAGCATTATTCATTGAAGGAAGGGAAGGAAGGACTGTTTGTTGCGTCAGTTGCAACCTTCCTCATTCAATGTAGTAATGACATAATGAAACCAGAATTGGATTTTGCTGACGGAAGACTCATTCTGATCGGTTCCCCTTTTATCGGCAAACCTGAAGATGAAGCTGAGTTGCAGGCAGGCAGAAATGGTAAAAGGAACTACGGATCCTTTCAAGCGCAGATTACATCATTTTGATGTAGGGATAGGGATCGAAAATACAAGGAAAACCCTTTTTTACGTTTTGTTTGAGACCCTGATTGATGATGAAAATTGGATGGCGGAAAAAAGGGGTCTCGTCCTTTATTGGCTTGTTATATCAACTCATCTTATGTTGGTGTGAACGTACGTTAGGATAGTGAGCAGTTAGAAAGCACATTTTCCTGGTTAGCTTATTTAAGCTTTGCTGGTTCGACTCGTCAAAATGATGAGGAACTAGCGCTGAGGGAAGAAAGTGTATAAAAGCAATTTAGAAGATGAACTGTTAATACTGCATTCAGTTTGTGGTTTGCTGAGAGACATGTACAGATGAAGGTGCGCAGTTTGTGGTAAATGGCTCAGCTTGAGATAACTAATCCTTGGTCGGTCGGTGCAAGCAATGCAATGCCTTATAAATGAGCATGAACCTGTTGTCTGCTCCCCTAATGCAATATGGGCTTGGATGAACATTAGTGTAGCAACTAGTGAGTCTCATTTCATGTTCCGTCACATTCCCACAGTAAAAAAAACAAGTGCAATCTTATTACTTTTTATGCCTTTGTGCATTATTGTGAGTTACCTTACACTTTTGAAGATCATCTCATCATCGTATAATATGCTTATGTTTTTGTATGTGAGTGTACGAATGTAATTGGTAATCTTTAATTATTTGTCTTTGCAGGAGGCCTCCCAGTTGCCCCTCCTTTGCAGCCCGGTCAGCACCCTTCCTTAATGGAAGCCACATCACCCACAGCAGCAAATCATGGGAACTACTTGGGCTCCTCTTCAAATCACACGAGTCCCACAATGCCCACAGATGTGCTAGGGAATAACAACAATTCCAATCAACTCTCAGCCTCTCATCCGGGTGGTCATCATCATGCAAATGCTATGGGAGGTTCAGCAAACATTCATCAAAGAAGCCCATTGTTCCCTCCACCAACGGGAAATCATCATCACTCCAGTCATCACCTCTCATCCCGGGAGTACTCCCCAAACTTGGGCTCCAACGCTCAACACCCCACAAGCAATGCCAATCCCATGACTTCCAGTCCATACGGGATGACCCAAGCCAACGCGGCTTATCAAGTGCAGAGCGGAAATAAGCCTTACAGGCCATGGGGCGCAGAGTTGGCTTACTAAACTCAAAATTACTCTCTCAACTCAAGTAAATAATTTTGCATGCAAGCGCATAAAATGCAAAAAAAAATAGATTTAAGAAATTATTGTTTTATAAAAAAAAGTATATATCAAAAGCTTAATAATATAAGGATATAAGTGATAACTCCATATTTACGTACACATTATACATCTGCATTAAATGCTTTAAGTTTCTGCTCATGTCATAATAATACTGAGACTCATTCCAGCTATCGAATATAATATAGCGTGTAGGCAAACAACTGACTTTCTCTCATATTAGTTGGGGAATACATACTAGTAAAAGTAAGTTTCACGTAAACAGTAAACAATAAAGTTTGGATCCGAAAGATACTCCCCAAGTGGGTATTTTGTTCCTCAAATTACGCACTTCATATGCAACAACATCAACATCAGGGCAGAAACCTATAATTCCTAACTAGTGTAGATAGACTAGAACAGAAGGTTTATTCTGTCGAAGTCAGAAACATCTATCTTTACACGTGGTGCTGAATTGAGGAATCAAATATTTTTCAAAAAACCAACCTGTAAGCAGCCTGTGTGTGACGGGACAAAACTAAGCACGTTAACTGCAAGTAAAAGTGCATTCGATCGTGTCGCCAATTTATACTTTTTAGTTTTAATTACTACTCCGTATTTTTTCCTACTGCGAGTTACTAAGATCAAATGAATTAACTTAATTACTAAGTTAACTTTGTTTTACAAGTTTACGTCAACCGAAAATTTGTTTTTTTCCTTGAGTTTCATTTTCCCTCTTCATCCCTTTGGAAATGTCTATGGCGGAAGTGGGAGTTCACCAATTAATGCCGAATTTCATTTGAAACGCTTCCTCCCAGAAAATAAATAAGTATGATCATGATAGAAAAATTACAACGTATGGAAAAATATTATACACTCGGATTAGAGAAAGCTGCTGATTGAAGTGATTTGTTTACAAAAAAAGTAATATTTTTCTTTTCCCCCCATGCAATAAATAGCATGTTTTTGATAATTGCGGAGGGATTTCCTTGTTTTTTCTCTTCTGTTGTGTATGGTTTTGAAAGTCTGGAGAGGATCGCCAATAAATCGGTAATTTTCCTACGGCTGAATGCAGAGAAAAGGTTTTGGTTGAGACTATTTACAGCCAGCATCAGGTTAGGGGGAAAGAGTGCTGTAGGGATTATATAGGTAGCGATTTATCATGATACCCGGAAGCAGATCATTGTGTCATTACTCTTCTAAATCATATCCGATGATGATGATGGAAGTACGCAAATAAACATGCAGCATGCAACCGTCATCATCCCCAGCCTCACTGACTTGTTTATCAACAAAAGATGAAACTCTAGAGAAACGTATCGATCACAGTGGTCCACGTCGTACAAATATCGTTGTTCGATATACCGCGGAAAGGAGCTTCAATGAAAAGTGTTGTAAAAGTAGTATTCATTCTCGGAAACTCGTTCTCACCCAATAATTACTTTTCTCATTGAGATCTCTGTAGAACGATATAGACAAGGTGGAGACATTTATCTTGTTTGCATAAAGTAGGTGTATATAGTTTCTCGCGAGTTTCTATTTTACAAGAGCAGACATTTGAACAAAAGGCAGTAGTTTGATAAATGTGCGGTTTTCACTTCTGTTTCCCCAGTCTCGTTATTTAAATATCTCAAAGTGTATATCGTTTTTAACCAGGTAGGTAGGTATGTGGTTGAAGAAATAAAATCGGGCTGGTTATATAACCTAATATAAAGAGGGGAATTTATTCCTTGGTTGAATCGAGCAAAGGAGAGATTTTCTCAGAAACCTTTCTCCACTAATCATTCTTTTCAGCTGCAGCAGCATCATCATCTTCATGTTCCAAAGAAAGCTGACAAATATCAATTCATAGTCTGGTGCCACCACACCGAGCTCGTATGTCTTTGTTTTCAATGGAATTGGTTAAACAATGCTGATGTTGTTGAAGATGGAGAGGATGTATTACGTTATATTGATAAATCGGAGTAAAATTGATAGACACGAATCGTTGAGCGGAAAGTGGGGAGCGTGGGGAAAACTTTTACTTTGTTTTTTATTTATTTTTGGATGAGTGGGAGAATGAACTGTTCCGAGGAGATTTTGAGTGAGCTGCGGAGTAAATATATTTTCTTAAACTAAGCAAAGCAGTAGGTCGACAGGGTAATGAACTTTCTCACGCACTTTGTAGCGAGGCACACCATCATCATTTGTTACTTACAATGATCAGCAATCTCCATCGGGATCCTGAACAATACATAATAATGCCTAGGTATATTACATCACCCTTTCTTCGGTGTCCCCACCGACGTGTGGGTGGATATAGAACCTGTACCCCACAATCCTTTTTAGATGATCATGTTAATAATGACTCCAGACAGTTATACAACTCATAAGTATATCCCATTTTTCACGTTTAAATCTGAGGAAATGCTTCATTCAGTACAATTCCTTTTGTTTGTATCCGGAAGTAAATAAAAAAAACTTTTTTCTGACACTTTCTCCCTATTTTTCACATTCACAGGGAATAAAGCCTCCGAAAAGGGGGAAGAGTTTCTTTCCTGGCACGGATGCTTATTTATTTCACACACTTTGATAATATTGTCATGTTATTATAATGCTTTGCATACACGTGTTTTTTATTACAAATTTCAATGAAAGTGAAATAGACAAGGAAAGATTGAGTGAGCTCGTACAAGTTCCACCATGTGGCATAAAAAAAGTATAACTGTGGTTGAGTGATAAACTTCCATCATCATTTTTGCCATTTGTATATTGTGCTACAGAATCAACAGGAAAGTAAGGTAATAGCATAATGAAAAGTAAAGATGAGAAAAATATGGTAATTGTTTCTGTTCCAAGAAAGGGGAAATCTTGTAGGAAAAATGATTTGCTTTGTTTGCGAAAAAAAGTGTGCATTGTAAGAAGAAAAAAAATCGGGAAACTAGGTTAACTCAACTCATCTTGTTCGGTTTCCTTTTCTAGTCAATTATATAATGCACGCAACATGGGAAACGTTTTATCCCTTTATTATTATTTCTATAAAAGTATTAACGATGATATATAACCTAGTATAGTTCTATAGAAGATCAGAGTTAATATTGAGGAGGAAGATAGTGTAGTTCGGAGAAAACAAAACTGCTTCCTTCTTTGTATAAAAACATGATAGATTGTAGTTTGATTAATAATGTAACTATGAAATGAGTTGTGTGAAGTGCCGACAAAATGAAAGACACGTGGTTGAAATTAGTTAATTTTACTATTATGCCTTGTGATGCTGTATAATTTAAAAAACAAATATCGAAAAAATTGAGTAAGCTATTTTTCTTCCGGTGGTACCTCTTAAGACTGGAGAACGCTTACGGATTTAAGTAAGTTGTGGATGAAAACTACATCACATATCTTGAAACACGGTCTGTCAACATCTGTGACAATAAAAAGTAAATTAAATTATAAGTGAGCTACTTCCTCCATATTTCGTAAGAATAATGATAAACATACTTATCTAGGCATAGGTATATGTATCGAGATGCAATACAGAATCTTTTTCCTAAAGAAAGAAGCAGGAGCTATAATGAAAAGGTTGTAATTAAGGCGAAAAAATATTTTTTATTTATTGAATTATATTCTTATATGTAAATATACTCCTAACGATCATATAACATATCATACGTATAAATAAATATATTGTTGTATACAATTTTATACATATACAGTTTCTTATATTCACGTAGAGTTTAAGATCTCAAAAAACTGTTTAATAATGCAAGAAAAATTAAAATAATAAAGAAAATTAAAAACATTCGTTAAAAGAAATAATTTCGTTTTTGCCTTCATGTGTTTATTTCAGAGTTTATTACTCTCACCCACGCTTACTTTCACAGTAATAGTCAACTTCAAAAAATCCATTCATTATTTGCATGATACACTAGAAGAGGGAAATCTAATTAAAAAACTTCTAGCTCGTAAACAAAAAATGTTATAAACAGTTTGACACGAGTCTGTTTTCAAATGATTTGCTGTATGCTTAATGAAGTGATCTCATTTGCTAATTCAAGTAGGAAGCGCATTCAAATAAACACCGGAAAAGTCGTTTGCACGTGGAATTCATTACGCTTACTGGACTGGACAGTTTTCCTTCACAAAGATCCCGGAACAGTAATAATGTACCCAAAAAATCCATTTGAAATAACCAAATCATGATGAAATAAATATGGCTGACCCAGTTTTAAATCCTAAGAATTTCATAACATGAGCTCATTTATCAACTGTATTTACTGGATGCGATCATTGGAAAAAAGAGAAAGGGAAATTCAAGTGTACGATTATACATCTAAAATAGTTAATACCTTATCGCATGCAAGCGAATGTATATGAACTATAAAAATACTTTCTAGAGCAAATAAAATCCATACATTTGAAAATCTTTCTTAACAAGCATCCCGAATCCCAATCCCTTTAATTGCACGAAAGTGTTTATCAGTTTTCCTCTTTGTTGCTAGCTCGTGAAAGTCGCGTGTTCCCTAATGGATCCAGGAAGAATTAGCAACAACACGATTTTCTTTCTAGGTGAATTGGTCACTGGGGCGGAATGCTGTGGAGGAGAGTGAGAAAAAGAGAAGGGGGAATGAACTCCCGTCGGCAGTTTGGTTTATTTGTGTTGTTTCATTAGAAGCGCCAATGTAATGTATGTACCTATTCCAATATAGTCTCCCGTATTTTTAACTTGAGTAAACTTTCCCCAAAAACATCTTAGGTAACTGGACAGTACGTACCTAAGAACACTCACCCCTGTAGAGATCCATATTTCCTTCCGGAAAGAATAATTGAAAAAGAAAAACAGGGAAAAGAAAACTGCCCTTCTCCACAACTTCATTTAAATGAAAAAGTAATATATATTTTTAAAATTAATAATGTTTTCAACATCATCCATTTACGATTAAACATTCTTACAGTTCCGATTCCTGCTTCATATGCATCAACATCAGTAGGCAGACAGACAGGCTAAGTGCAATTCGTGAATGAAATTAATCAAATCTCGTTTGGAAGAGATTGCATTCGAGATAATGGATACTGCTGAATAATAGCACCTTCTCTAATGCACACCAAGCCGAGTTATAATGACTAATCTCTCTTCAAAAAGCATATGCTTTATAGCCCAGCAAACTTTTTTCCATCCAACTATAAAATCTACTACTTCCCTAAAAATCATATCGATATAGCCCGAAGGATAATTATTATTTTCATGAAATAAAAGATAAATAAAAGGACACACGACGCTCGCTCATTATTCCACATCATCAACATCAACAACGCTATATAATTTCACTGTAATCGCAAGAGAAAGATTAGATTTCCCATGCAAAATGAAAACAGCTTGAAAAAAATATAAGAAGTTCTGTTCTGTTCTAGTTAAGTCAAAATCACTTTGCCTTAATTTCTTTTCCCTCTCTTATTCTAGGCTAGTAAAATGGCTTAGCAGAGACAAGTGAAAGAGAAAGAGAGAAAAGGGATGTTTCGAATTCAAATGAATGCAGCAAACGCGTGTCAGTCGTGTGGGAACCTTCCTTCGACTACCTTTCCCACACTATCGCATGAAAATAGATGGCCATAAAGCAATGACGAGAGTTTTTAGCTTTTTCCCTAGCTCCTGTTTCACCTCTCCCGATCGGCTCTGGGTAACCATCCCTTTTTCTTGTTGCGTACACACTCACACACGCACAAACACAATCCATTTCAATCCCTATCTCCAGTCAACTCTCTCATTATCATCTTCAGCAGTTCAGTCCAGCACAGAAATGAAAAGGGGGAGCGAGTGAAAAAAAATGACACTTTATACTTCATCCTTGAATTATAAAGGGTCGGCTCTGGGATAGTGGAGGGGCCCCACAAGCAATTCTAAACATCCTTTTAGTATTGCTGCCACTACCGCTGGTACTGTTTTATGACTTGTTTCGATAAATAAAGGCATATGAATGTAGTTTGTACGTAAATGGAAAGAGAATTGTGGTCAGGAGCTAGCTGGCTGGGAGCAGAAAGGGGGCAAATAGGCACAGTCCTCATTCTCTTAAATGTGTTTTTTCCACTTGCCCATTCTCTCAATTACGGATTTCTTACTACTTGATTGCAATCGCAAAACCGATCTGAAATGTCTCGTCATAGCCAAGTATATGTACCTATCCAAGCACTTTTTTGTAGAAAATACAGATACAAATAAGTGTAACTCTATCTTTCAATTTGAATGATATAATTCCTTACATGGTACAAAATCTTTTTATACATTTACTATATACCAAAGCATTATTTTCGCGTGCTTCTCTTTCTGAAAGAGTATTTGCGTACATTTATGTCTCCCCTTAGATAAAAAGGCCTCCGACTAGACACTAGACATCCAGTCCCACAATTATTTTTGTGCTGGGGATGTAGGCGTTTTTATATCTCATTGATGCTGATCTGACACACCAATAATAATCTGGTTGATAAAATGGGTCTTAAAAGTTATGTCGTGGGGCATATTGTCGGAATATTTTATAGAAAGGAAAAAAATGATAGATCTACATGATATGATACAGATTATCATTGTGATGATTTCTCGTTCACTTGCTTTTTATCAAATCAGGTTTTTATATTCAGAGAAGGCAACAAAAACGAGATTCCCCTTTTTATTTATTTGGATCAATGATCATAAAAATGTATTTGAGTACTCGTCAAATATTTTGTTATTGGCCATACAAATTTATCTTGCTCTCACGGTGTTTATCTTCATTTGAGCTGGTGTGTGTCGTGTCAATCTCTTTTTAGGTAATTAATCCAGTTCATTTCAAGTTTGTTTGCAGTAGCAATTTCCCAGAAGCAATATTTGCATTTGCTTGTCGTTGGTAAATTGAGTTAAAGAATATTTGTGGCTGAATAGAATAAATTAAATTTCATTAAATTAACTTAACTTTCTGGGAGTTGAAAAAAAAAGATTCGGTTTAGATTTTAAGGACAGGGTTACATAATATTTATTGTGAGTGAAATAAAAGACGGTTGTACTTTGGACGTACACAAGAAAGAGATAACTTCCTCATCATTATCATCAATTAAATAAACAGTATGTCATACGATAAGCTATTTCCTTCAAAAACGCGAGCCGACAGTGATATGTTTCCTTAGTAAAGTACAAATAGTAGAGTATGGGGCATTGTGCAACAGAAAACAGGAAGACTGTTTTGTAAGAACCTAAAGGTTAAAGAAATTAAGATTGTGAATCCCTCGCCCACATGGGTTCAAGGCTAGTAGCAAGAATTAGTCTAATCTTAAAACACTGTCGAGTTCAATATCTTGGCTAGCGATACAGTCCGATACACTGAGATCTGAAAATTACTGGGCGGGCGACATACAGCTCAATTTTTATGAAAAATTACCTAAAAGCAGACTTTTATCACATCCACTGCTAGACCCAGACAGGCAGTGGCAGATTTTTATTTGAAGCAGTTTTATTCAATAGCAATAGCCAATACAAAGAACGTACAGTCAATGTAACTTAATTCTAGGAAGGAGCCAAAAGTATTGTATTCATTCCGAATTCCGTTTTTTGGAGCATGCTCCCGCATAATGAGTCTAATGAGACGCATTCGACGAATAATGCACGGTTGTGTGCATTCCAACTTTCAATATCAGTGGTGTGAGGGAGTAGCATTTCGAAATCCTGATCCGGGAAAAAAAATGCTGCATATTGTTATTTGATATTTTTGCAATATCTCTGCTTTGTAACTACCTACAGCGATTTCATCATCTTGAATACAATCAGTCTCATTTTAATTTTTAGCGCATAGCATATCAGGCTTTACCTAATTTTTCAATGGTAGTTACTTGCAATTTTAAGCTATGAATTGTGCAAATATATTTTGAAATGTGTAAATATAGATGATACAAAACCATTTGCACCATAGATTTACTGTTATGAAAAATGATTTGTACGAAACACACTTTTTCTTTTTGAGAACAGAACTGTAACTTTTCCCAACAACTAAAATAATTATCCACCCAATCCAATTTTCTAGTAATCTGACAACCCTAAAGGAGACTATTGTGAAAAGAAACAAAATATATCCAATAAACTTCAACGATCAATTTTCACTTCGTAAACTATTGGCAGAATGTTGACGGTGACACAATCTGAATACGAAATGGCGATTTGTGATGTGATAATAGCAATTCTAACCCCATTGAATTTAAATAATATACCCTTAGAAAGGGAAAATAAATGCAAATAAAAATTATGCAAAGGAAAGGTCTTGGGCACAATTGGAAAGGAATAATATTAATGATGCATTAGGAACACCGCCTACGGCTTGGACACTACTGGATCGGGTCCCATGTCCCATCTGCAGAGCCCCGAAACTTATTTCTTCGTGACCACATGTCAGCATTACGAAAACTTCCTTATTTGATATTCATTTAACCGTAAAGACCAAAGCACAATGATGTGTCCATAATATTTTCCTCTTGGAAAACAAAAGCCAAAAAAAGTGTAAGTGGTCACAGAAAATTGTTGTTCGCAATCTGTGATCATTTGAATCCAAACCGTTATGAAATGATTGAGCAATACACACATCTTTATAACAATGGATTACATATTTAAATCCCATTGGTTTCACTTTCTTTCACTTCACACTATCGATGACAAATGCAAGGGAGTGGAGTGGGTTTTCAAGTGGATTAGTCATTCAAAGCGGTCTGCCTGCAACAAATGGAAAAAACCACATTCTCCTCTTCAACCTACTTGGAAAGTAAAATGGGATCCAACAAAGGACATTTTTATTGCATGAAAATGAAAGAATCTTTAACAAAAGCAGCTATTTGGGCTTATGATTTTGGGATTTGTTGGGCAATTGAAGGCAAGAGAAAAGAGTCCTCTGAGGTTTACATTTGCAGTTAGCCAGTGAACCTTCCAGGTTCATTGACGGAAGGAAATATGTTATTTTTACTGTCGGTAGTGGTCAGTCGATCACACAAATGAAAAGTTTTAATAAAATAAGCAAGCTAAAGGAAGAAGGTCTCTAGCAAAAAAAAAACTAAGAATCAGCAATAAGTGGAAAAGGTCACTTGTGGCCAAGCTAAATCAAAACATTCAGCCTTAATCTCTAGTGGTCAGCCTGTGATTTTAATTTCCTAGACAGGAAATCTGTAGGCGATGGGCACTTGGCACTTGAGCCACAGCAGCAGAAACACATCGGGCAATGTTTGGTTTAGCAATGAAATCCTTCCGGGAGTTGCACTTTCACGTATTAATGCTGCATGCATGCTCTTTTGTGGTGGAGCCATGGGCCATGGCCTTGTCACGCTTAAGTAGAAGTGGACAATGACAAAGTAATAATTTATCAAAGTCAATTTCTGTTTATTTGGAAGTCAATACTCGCTCCTTCAATATTGGCCTTTTAATTTTTTTGATCATACAATACTTACAAAACAGATCGACAAAAATAACTGTTTGAAAATAAATAAATTTTTAAATACAACTACAACTACACATAATTTAAAATTTCCTTATAACATATAAGAACCGAAAAAATTTCATAATAGGATATCCTACAGATTTTAATAAATATTTCTGCTTGCAAGCCAAACGATTGAAAATATAATTTAGAACAAGCCGGAAAGGAGTCCTTTAGCGGTCATATCATCGTTGCTGAGCGGGCACAACTTATATTTCTGTTCACAGTCAATAACTTCCGGAGTAAGGGCATCATGGTAGATATCCCAAATTGTGGTATCATCCACAGCGACTTTCTTTTGTGGCTTCATGCTAAAAAAAAGTAAAATAAAATATCCACCTTACTACTTCGTCTCACATCGCCCCATATTCACATCATATTAGTTGTGGCCATTTCTTACCTAAAAATCTGCAAAATGGTGTCCTCAAACTGGGAGCTCCTGCCAGCCAATTGATTTTGCTTGACTTGGCAAACATGTCGAATGAAGCAATCGTGAGAATCAATGCGTCTCAAGCCCTAATTTGAATATAACCAGATATAGTTCGAATATTTTCCCCATGTTCTGCGATTTAAAGATCATTTGCTATAAAAAAAAATTACCAAAAGGATCCTTTCCACGGCATCCATCTCCTTAAGCAAAGGAGCCTTGGAATACTTGTTGAGCTTTGCGAAATATAGATCCCTCTGAGCTCTTGACTTTCTCTTCCACAGGTTATCTAGGTTAAGTCCACCTATTCCATTCTCTAGCAGACCGTTTTCGCTCCACAGCTCATTCAGGTTATAGGGAAAGATTCCTGCCATCCGAAGGGCCATAACCTGTGAATTCAATCAAAATGTGCTGTTACTGGAGCAGGGAATTATGAAACTGAAGTGTTACAAATAACAACACAGCCTGTTTTATCAACGTGACAAAAGAACTGCTTATTTCTAACACAAGCACAAATTAAGTAGGTATAACAGTTACCGAAGCCAAAGCAGTTGATGTTGTTGATTTGTTATTGCACAAATGGCGGTACATTTCCTTTAAAAAGGCTACCTACTTATTTTTATTTCCTTTCCTTATTCACTTAACCTAGTTGTTTTTGAGACAACAAAGGGGAAACGACGAGAAGAAACAATGAAAATCTCCAGATGTGACAATATGCACTAAGGAGTAAACGAATGCTCCAGAGACTACGAGCCATATAACTGACCCACATTACTTTCTAAATGCTTTCGCACAACCAAACAAAACAACTTATTGTAAGTCATCGTAAAAATACCGGAAGCGGAGAAAGTACAAGATGGGAGCAACACGTCAATTTTTTTTTTCTTATATGCAAATAACATAAAAAATACCTTCAGAACAAGTAGTCCAAATAGAAGAGACTCTGACGGTCCCGGCTTAGCAAACCAGCCAGTTGACAAGTTAGGCACGACCGCGTTGAAAACTGCAGCATCCGCGAGACCATTATTCCAGCCCAGAGCAAGGACGGTTGCGGCAGCGGCTGCAGAAAGTGTGAGCAAACCCATGTTTAAAGATGCACAATGATTTGCTTCCCGGCTAGACAATAATCCCTTTTCTTAGAAACTTTATGAGGTGGATTCACAGGAACTAAAATGAACAATTGGGTCGTGGCGGTAGGGACGGTGATTTGTAGTAGGAAGCGGTTTGAAGAAAACTTAAAGCTTCACCGGAAACAAAGAGGAAAAGTAGCACAGAATTTTTTATAAATGTGTATGCGCCCGTTTGGGATGATGCACTGGCCTGTAACGGAGCTGACGAATGGTTCGATTCAAAGAATAGAGTATTTCAGTGGACAAGCTATTTTATAGTTTCTAATTATGCAGAGATTTAACAGCACGACGTATTGAGAGCGCTGTGGCATGTGCTCGTCGTCGTCACCTTCTACTTTTCTGTCAAAAAACTTGAAGAATAGCGTACGTAAAACATGGGCCAAATGTCCTTAAAAAGAGAGAATACGCTGTGGAGTCAGCACTTTCACCATCGTCAATAATAGTACGGACAAAGCTAACAATTTTACTTTTCATGGGAGACCGGCACCAGCCGAGGTGCAACTTCTCAAACTTGCGTGAATTTTTAAAGATGCGATTAAAATATTGTAACTTAAAAACCAGCAATAAGCAGTGATTGTTTGATTAGGAGAAAGTCACACTTTCTTGATTTTTAAATATACTGACAGCGAGAATGACAAACCCTGATGCGAAATGAATCCTCCTTACGTTCGACTTCGTCTTGGTGTGAGTTTGGAAGTATGTCTAATGTCTACCCTATCGTATTTAGAAGCTCATCATTTAAACTGGATTCACCCCCTTCTACACTACAAAACTTTCTTCTAGTTTTAGACAGACTCAAACGAATTTACAAAAGCGATCGGTTCTCCACATTATATGACTTGTAATTGTAATGTACTCCTATCTTACATCTTATCTTAACTCTTCTTATTCTATATTACCTTGATCTTAAGTACTAAATAATGATTGACAATGAAAACAATGAAAAGATAAAGAATTTATATTGGCAAATTGACAAGCAATTTAATAAATATTTGTAATATGATAAAGTTTCACTGAATTTTTAATATTTTTGTAATGGCCGGATCGATTTGGGAGGACTTGGATATTTACGGAGCACTAATTGGGTCGAGGTCAGGTCAGGTTGTTATTAACCTTTCGTCATGCTTCGTTCCCTGGTGGAGGCGCACCGTCGGGATTGTCCGTTTCTCCTTCCGTGCTTTGTCTATTAGGATCGTATTCGGGATCTTCCCCTGCATCCGGTTCTTTTTTCTTGCCACAACAACCACCCATGATTACTTAAGGATGAAGCCGAGCCAACTGGTCCCCTTCGTGTGTTTAATCCTGCAAGTAGAATAAAACAAAACAAACGTAGTTAATAATTATCACTAAATTATGCAAGAAATCAACAATCATCCTCAATGGAGTAACGAATATATTTATGCAATTTGTGCGAGTAACGAAACCTTCACAATTCGCAATCAGTTATTAGTTGATGTTTACATACCTTCAAAATCAGCGTACCAAAAAAATATGTCAAACCTCCGACTTTCAAACGCCAGCCGTCGTAACAGGTCACAGAATCGGAGATTTGGGACTAGTCTCACAATCAGTCAGTAAGCAATAGGAAATTTTGAAAAATGAACTTTATCTGACATCTGCTTACAAAGTTTTTGGTGGCTTACTTCAAATCCTAGTTAAATTTAAAAAATTAGGAATAACAAAAAATAAAAAATAAATTAATTATGAAAAGATAAATTATTTACATTATTCACAAACATGCTGGTTGCTTGTTGGCAACGTGGACGAGGATGTGTCGATGGTGAAACTGTAATCCGAGCTGACCCCAGTAGATCTCCAAGCAAATATAAGCCCCCGCCCAAAAAAAATCGATTCAGCTTTAAAAAAAATTAAATTCAGTGCAACTATTTTCGTAATAATTTATCATCTAATTTGTAAAATTTGCTACTGTAATTCTTTATCCTTTTTCATTCATCAACGTTCTCAAACATTTAACCTTTCATTCTTTCTTTGTTACTTACCCTATGCATTACTTAAATTAGCTCTGGATGTATTTACTTTAATTTTGAAAATAGATAATTATGGCTTAATAAAGTTAAGCAAATATGAGGAGACCTGAAAAACCCTTGCCGTTGCAGCTAGGAGAAGGGACCACTTTAGTCTGGAATCTTAGTGCTGATGTCATGTCAGTCAAATATCTTTTTTTCATATATGTCAATTGAAGCCATTCTATTTCTGAACCTTTCATTCCTTTATTTCGGACTACTTATTTTGAGTAGGGTGTAGGCATGTTTTGCATGAATTGACTTATTGCATCCGCTTGCTGCTTTCTTGTCTTCCGGGGTTTTCAAGATAACGTTATTACGTTGTGTGGGAACAATTCAGCGGTTATGTGGGTCAGTTTGGAACGTCTCATAGTAGAGCAGCGGTGTCGAGCAGTGGACCAATAATACAAAAAAAAACTTTTACATTCGTTCAGGGACTATGTTTACAAACACACAGAGTAAGTAAATGTAGTAGTATATCACATTTTTTCACAGAGACAGATTTTCATAGACATGTACATCTATACATATAAGACTACATGATTTTATTTACTTGTCGTTTCTTTCTCATAAAACATGTCCCGTCTCGGATAACTGGGTTAGTCAAATACATTTACCGATGCGATGTACGGTGTGGGAAGAAAAGAAAGCAGTATGAGCCATTTCCACCTCAATAACCAGTCCATTGTGCAATATCAAAGGAGCGAATTGACTTAAAAAATGACTTCCTGTTACTTATATATAAGCAACAGTTGATGATAAATCATGTTATGAAATATACAGTGTTTTACAAAATTAACACATTTAGGAAAGGCTTACATGGCCTGTAGGTTTAACTTCAGACAATCTGTGGGAGGATAGAATAGACGTGTTTGCATGTAAAGAAATATGCTAAAATCCACATAACATTTCTGGAGGAAAGAAGGAAATTACGCATTCAGCGTAAAATTTTATTACAAACGTATTTAATCATACGAAGTGATCGGTTGTTAGTCACAAACATTCATTCATAAGTACCTACCTAAATCCACATTGGCTAAATTTTGTCAAATTACCCTAAATCTTTTTACAGTTTTTTTTACTGCTCCGGAGTGGCATAACAGAAATGTCATTTATTATTTACTGGTTACAAACGACGATCAAATCAATTCTGTTAGATAATCCGATATTTAACAATTTAACAAATATTAATAGAGTATTCAAAATACAAAAGGATTTTTCTTAAGATATAAAGTACTAGACCAAGGATCAAACGAAGACATTAGATTAGAATTTTAACATAGTATTTAAATTGTTTCTTTAAACATCGTGATAACTATTTTTACTCATTAACATAATTACTATATATTCTATGTTAACATGCATCAAACTGATTTATAAATACTATAGCATGCAAGAACAAAAATAGCTAGGAACGAGTTAAAGCTAACAGAAAGTTAAACCTAGCCTTGTGATTTGGTTTATCTCTCAACAGTAATATTGTAGTCAAAGTTTATTTACATATAAATATTTACATTTATTTAGAAGGTGATCATTATCGACAATTATTCCAACGAAAACCTGTAAAACTGATACTGCTTACTTTGCTACTAATATTGATGGGTTTTATTTTATCAAAACAGAAATTATGGCAAGTGGTCAATATCAAAAACCTCTTTTGGGAAAACATTGTTAGTCCTCCTGACATGATAAAGGTGACATTTAAACATACTAGCTAAATAACTAAACTAAGGGTAGCTAAATCTAAATATTAAATTCTAAAGATTTACAACAATATCTGTGTTTGAACGAGACTACAGTCTAGGTCATAGCTACAAAACGTATGAAACATAAAACGGATGTAATTACTTGCACTATGTAATTAAATTTTTTATAATTATATCAGCCTTTTACTTTTCTCGTCATCTTCGATTGATTAACAACACAATTTAAGAAGTAAACCCGTTTTTAATCCGGTAGAAAAAAAAACTACGCAGTCACTGGGTTTAGGGTTATAAACCTCGGCAGTAACATTAATATTCATATAGTCCATGTGTCCTCCGCCTTTCTTGTTCGCCGTTTTATAAGCTGCATGACAATCTGTAAAGTTCGTGTTCTCTGGCTGAAAGTAACTTGTCAATTTATCATTTGCATGCTGTCACAGGAGGAAAGGACCATTATCGACGCGATGCAACAGGAAAGGAGCCAACGAAGGTAACACGCAAATACACTTTATATTTTCACTTTGACACTTTAAATGCACATCCCACTTTGATACTTTTGCAAGCCTCACGATATGGATACTTCCCGGTTTTTAGATACCATGTTTCGTTTTAAATGTTCGCCGATGAATGTCGATGATTACATCGTAAAACCCATGAAGCGGCTGGATTGTCCCTGCAAATGGAAGGTACCAACGCTGCCGGATCTACTCGACGATAGCCTGCCAAGAAGGATAAAGTTCAAATGTCTTTCTATTAGCATTTTGAAGTAACGATATACAAAGTCTATAACTAATATAACTAACTAATACAAAAACGGTAACCCACCTATATTCCCGCCGATTTCGTATAAGGCATGAGTTTTCAGGGCCATATCTGGATTCATACGTGTAAGAAGGCAACTGAGATTTGGTCCATTCTTGTTAATTTCTTGTGCTCGTGGGGCCTGTCTCCGTCGTACCGCTCCGTTAACCCCTGGATTAACGTTACTGTTGGCACCAGGTTGTGCTGATCCATTACCCGTTTCCCTTTCCAACAGTTCGGCTTTCTTGTCAGCTTCCTCTAACAACCTACATTTATTTGCATACAAAAACGCATGGTGAATTGAATGCCATATAATGTCATTATCACTTTATTATTCGAGGACGAGGAGTCGTTGACTTACGACAGGACAATGTCACCGGCCGTCGACCCAGCAGTTATGGGCAACACAACTTCCGGAAATCCTAGTTGAGGGGCAGATATCCTCAAGATATTGCAAGGGACTGATTTACACCCTGAAGAAGATGTTATTCCATTAGTACTTGATTTCCCATTGCCTCCGTTTCCATTATTTTTTGCCTTGGCTCTTTTAAGACGTGCTCGGTCATTAATTTGTCGTAACTGAGAAAGAAGATCGCTGGGGATGACGAAAAGGGTTGAGCCGTACTTAATAAGCGTTTGAGTTAACTTAACCCATGTGGCAGCTCGGCTTAACTGTAAAACAAGATAGCAAATTAAAAGTATGCTCACCTTCCACCGACTCAATTAACTTTGCATTACAGATTAATTTTTTATAAATGTTACCTCTTTGTTTTGAGACCCGAGGGCAGACGTCGGAACCAAGTTAGGTGCAACAATTAATGACACATTTTTGATCCCCATTTTATTGCTTTCTGAATTTTTAACAAGCTCTCTAAGAAACTGAAGCAGCTGTCGAAGCACAGCTTGATGACTTTGAGGAAGAAGTAGGATAAGCAATCTAAGACAGGTTTCCATATTACGACCCTTCAATTTATCTACAAAAGACATAAATAACATCACAATTAGTTAAAACATATGTATTTAACAATTTAACGCGAGAACGTTTGCTCTAAAATAAAAATAACTCACCAGCAACGTCAAAAAACGTATCGATGTATTCGAATCCCAGTAACGGAACTGGTAATTCTCTTAAAAACTGTTTGAGCAAATTGGCGACGTCGTGTGAGGAACATTGATTCATTGCCACATCCACCTATATTCGTACGTAAAATATTATACATTTAATAAGTCTGACGGTCACTTAATATTAGACAATTAATCAATTATTTATTTCTTTAAATTACCTGTTCAGGTTCTGTGTACAGACTAGTTTCAAATGTTGCTCGAAGATCATTAATTTTAGCTTTTTGACCAGCCATCCTGAGGAGTCCCTGTTCACTCAGTGATCGCTTCCACAAATGTGAAACCAACTAAAATTTACAAAAACAAAAACTCAATTAGTTCATTATTCCAGATGATTTTATTCTATGTGTATTAATTGTAACATTAAAAATCGTAACCCATACCTTCTCAAAAATTATTGGCACTTCCAAACTACTATCTCCGGTAAGCTGTCTATCTTTTATCAACAAACTTTCTAAAGGAATGCCAAACAAGATGCTGGCTGTGTCATCTCCGGATAAGTTTTTCTTCAAGTTCTTTTGAATTTTGCGCTTTCGAACTTGAATGCTTGTGTAATCACACTGAGCTGTAAGTTCCATCAGCAATATTGGACGAATACTCTTAGCATCTTCTTCACTCAAGTCGCTTAGTCGAGTAACTCCTGATGCATCCACGGGTGGTTCTTCATCCTGCTTTAAATACAAATTATAATTCCCAGTTAACGTCAACTGTGGCAAATAATTCATGACACGACAGATAGCCAAGAAGAAGTCTTTTCAACATTTGAAAGGTACATCATAACAAACAATGATGTTGAATACTTACAAGATAGTCCTCGTCCTCCACTTCATTTCCAACAGGAGTTCCATTTATACGATTTAACTCGGCTGTGAATCCTCCACTTTTCGCAGGAATGAATGGGCTAAACGTTTTTGTGCTGACTTCATGACTCAAGGTTCCGGCAGAATGAGTTTGTTGGGAGGGCAAGCTTGCTGGAGACTGATTAATCACAGCTTGAGATACATGTTTTTTTGCTGGAATGTAGCCTTTCATGTAAATCGTTCCAACGTTGTGATAACCGAGAATTTCAATGCCTAGACAAATAAACAAAACAAATCATTTACGATAAAAATCACATTTTTCGGCATACGACGAACAATCGCATTATTTTAAAAATTAAACATACATACCATTAATAACGTCGGAAGCAACTTCACCATCCGTTGTAGAAAAGTTGCCGATTACTGGAAACCGTAATTGATTTTTAAAAAGATCTTTATTTCGACTAGGAGGGGATGTTGAGGCTGGCTGTCCACCCAAACTCTGAGACTGCTGGTGATTATGCTGATCGTGGGCGAATATAGAAACGAAGTTTGGCACATGATTGGGTGAGCCTGTCGTTTCTTCTAATTCATCAGCAGAATTAGACTGGCTGTAAATACATATAAATAATAATAATCGCCCAAATTAGATCATGCTTGCATTCTGACATAACATCGTTACAAAAATAAAAGCGTAACATTACCTTCTATGATGACGGAGTGTGGGTGATGAGGTTCTCCTTGGAGGGGAATCAGTGGATTCGTTGGAATCCAAGGAATCGGGAGTTGCGCTTCGGGAGGAGTCCTACAAATACAATTCAAAATGATTTTTCTGTAAAAACTTAAACTCCAAAATAATACAATCAAAAACGTATACAAGAAAATTATAGCCCAAATTACAATTACCTTGTTTTCAGACAAATCGCTCTGAAAAAATCCACGAATATCTGGAGGTCTTCGCATCTTTCTTCTCTTTTTCAAAGTAGCATTGAGAGTTTGAATACGCCGTCTTAAAGCATCCGCCTGTAAATCAACGAAAAAGTTATTTAAAACATTACCGAAAAGAATGCGAATTATTAGCTTAGGTATATACGTTTTCAATTTTTTTGTTAAATCCTTGGTGGAATCTTACCTGGTGAGGTTTCAAGCTTAATTTCTGAACGGCAGGGCCAATATCATTTTCAGGGAGCGACTTTCCTTGTCTCCACTGCTGCGTCCATTCTCCCAATCCCACTTCAGATAGCCAGTCCGCTTCTAGCTCCCCTGGAAAATTAAAGAACTGCTTGTAAGCCCATTGTTTCTTCCTACGACATGGCCGTGGCAAACTCACATGGTGAAATAATTTGGCCAAAAACTCCATAAATATGCGAATCATTATTTTTTTTTCGCTCCTGCCTCTATACTACTTCTGCTACCAATAAAGTTTCTGATTTTATCAATGAGGTCGACCACTAAAAAAGTCAATAAATGTACAGCACGTACGCATATGATATAATTTAATTGTAATGTGGTCATGTATCACCTCTTCAATGTTAAATCTTCGCACTAATAAATTACGTTTTGCGCGATGATAGCTGATTATTACAATCCCTACGTTGCGATTGTTGTTTGACAAATGATATAAATTCTAAATACGTGACAAGGTTCACAAGTCAGATTCTACTGCGCAAATGCTAAATTAAAACAACAAATTCGTTACAATAAATCGTTATAAAAACTAGCTAAAATTAAATATTGGCAAGTCACAATAGATACACAAAACTGTGTTTATACTTTGAGGAAGTATTTACAGAGGGATTCAGAATATCCCGATTAGGATCTCGACTGCTCCAATTTATGTTAATCTTTTTTAAATATAAAATTCGATGCAAAAATAACCCACCTTCGTCAGTGACGTTCCCTTTATGCTCCTCATCCTCATATCGTTCCTTATTGGCAGCCTCTGCCCAGAACTCATCTTCCATCGTTTCATGGTTCACTGTTACGGTTACCGGGAGGGCTGATGGCTTCTTCCCGATTTCAACGGTGACACTCATTCTGAATTTTTCCGTACTGCTGAGCGCAGTCTATTCACTTTACACATGCAAAAAAGGGTTCCTCCTCCTCGCAAGGTGTGTTTTTTTTTACTAATAAACTTCTATTTTTACTTTCACGAGCACATTCACAGACGTAAATTTCAAATGTCTTTTGGTAAACCTCAATTTTGCAACTGTATCATTCATAACTTATATTTTTATAACGTAGTTCGTTGCTTGTTCCGTAAGCATGTACGTAAGCTCTGGATAAGGTGTAGGTGGGTAGGCTAAATCTTCGTGTATTTCCATTCATGCAGCCAGCCAGGTGTGTAGGATTGAACTGAAGTTACGTGACGCATGTGGTTCCCACTGATTGCAATACATGTGTCACGCTAGTCATGTACTTTTAATGTATCACCGATAACTCTTCCAACTTATGGGGAGAAAAGTCGTCACATCAGTTGCTCCCAGTTGTGAATCAAGCTCTGCAAATCACAAAAAAAAAAGATAAACGAATTGTTAAATATATTTACACAAATAAACTAAGCAGATAAGTCGAAAGTAAAGTTACACTTTATTATTCTGGCAAATTAAAAACAATTCGAGCGAATTGAAATCTCATCATCATCCTCTCTATCCACAAATTGTAGACCATTGAGTACTCGTAATCATTAACCAATTTAGTATTAATCATTAATCTGGGAATATTGTATTATCATGACGCAACATTAAGCATGGATGTAGTAACACTTTAAATGTGTCATGAGATTGGAATAAATGACCCGGTTGTTGAGTGTGTGTGTTAATACCGACAACTAGTTAGGATAACAATCAACTATGTCGCAGGCGCCGGATATATCAACAAATTAAAATGCCGAGCGATTTGATAAATGAAATGATAACATCAAAACTTATTCCGTATCAAATAATAACTAAATATATTTACTCTAATTTCCAACCAACCTTGTTTAGGTACTTAAGATTCAGAATGAAGACTGTACCCTCCATCATGTATCATCTCCGTTCGCAATATCTTGATTGATAGCGTTATAAAGTAATGTGAATAATTAAATACACTTAAAAATGATATACATTTCCCGGCTTGATCAGTAATCATATAAGCTTTCACAAGGCTGCCACTGTGGCTTATCGATTTCTTCTTTATTTAGAGGGTTTTCAAAATAATCTACTATAGCCACAAGCCACTTTATTGCATGCACATCCGACTGTCATGAATTTCTCACATAAAACACGGGTTCAAAGCTATCGCGTGCACTTGATAGATATGAAAGAAATTACTGAAGTAAATATCCTGCGGGCGGACGTAAAATTTATATATTTTTTTTCTAGACCGGCCACTTCAACAAAGAAATATCAATGTCTGCGTGGAAAAGTTGCTGTTTTCTTCTCTCAGAAAAGAAAGTTCCTTCCTCCTTCGGGTTGAATATGATTTGATTATGCATAAATAATAATAACATACCTAGGCAAAATATTCAACCTTTTTCAATAAAAACCGGATGAGTATCTGAAATAGCTTCAAAACTCGATCACAATTTTACCGTTTTAATAATGCAATTATTATTTTCTACCATAAAAGAGTTCCCAGCTTTTCTCAACAATTTTCATCCCATCGTCATCATACAAGCTATATAGTAGCTCCACAAAAGTCAATTAACTTAAAACTTCACACGTCATAATAGCTGCAATCATGCCTCACACCCTCTTTAACTTTTAATCCTGCATATTCCACTCCACTCGACTGTTCTCACGAGGCTGTTGCAACCGGCCATTTAAAGGTTCATTAAAGTATACAGAATCCAATCGAGCGATAGCACCGATCCCTTAACTCCCAACAATTTTAATCTTTTATTTTCATATTAGTGGCCATGTTCACTCTGTGACAGGTGAAGTATTGCAAAAAAAAAACTAATAAAAATACAAAATACTTACGAAGGTATCTCATTAATAAAAAAAATTACGATTAGTTTTCTCTCTGATAGATATGATCTCTCATCTCAGGTACACTACTTCAGCAATATGGATTTGGATTTTTTATATTTGTTTGCAGAGTGCGGCATCTTGTAATAATATGAAAGAGTCGCTCGCACTACTCTCGCACTTTTGTATGTACCTGATTTGGTTTGGTTTGGCTCATTTTTTTACAGCAATATCAAAAAATACGATTATGATTACAGAGCATGACCCACACTGATTATTATACTTAAATCCCTTGACATTAAACGAATGGCAAATTGAAGGATGTACTTCGTATAAAAGGTGAAGTTTGCTGATTGTGCGGCTTGGTTTATCATATCAGACAAGCAATAATATTAAACATATTATCAGGATAATGAGCACAAGCGTTTCATCAGATCAGATGTCAACCTTTTATTAAATGACATTCACTTCGTTTCAATTTTTCTGTTATGTGCGCTATTATGATAATAATGCGTAAGTAAAAATATATCAGAGGCATGTAGGTACAAAACTAAAATATAAATATGCACTACTTTCTCACACATCTCACTAGCACCTGTTGCTCCATTTTTTTCCACAGCACCCAATTAGCGAATCATGTTTAGCTAACGATAGAAAAAGACATGCAAGAAAACCATTTTACACAAGGATTGCACTACATATAAACAACTGAAGACTGATAAAAAATGAATAGATGAAGCTAGTATTCTGATTTGATACTCCACTTGCGACTTATTATCGAAATTAAGTAAATACACACGACATATTCCCCATTACATGACCCACTCAAAAGGTTAAATGAATGCCTACTTATGTGATGTGATGATATGATAATAATGACGGTGGGGTGAGTCGCGTCGCGTGTTCGGGCGTCAGCTCGTAAGTACTGCCGATAACATTCAAAGCTAAGCTAGCGAACGAGCTTTATAATGCCTGCATTCCTTTGTCACACTGGCACATCCAATTAAAATATTTTTAACAAGCCGCATTGCAAGTTGCAATAATCTTAAATGGCTTTATTTTGTAATGACTAATTAAATGGATGCGAAAACTACGATAACATGCTATTTAAATCCTCATACAGGGTAAATGAAAATGACAGGGGATGCTTTTCAAACGCCAGCTTAAACAATACCTTGGGATAAAACTTTATTTGGAGGTTTAGGCTCATCTAATTTTTTAAATGAAATTCAATGTCAATAATATGGTGTCTTTTCTGCTAGGTAGACAGTACTTACAGCATTTCCTTTTCATTGTTGGGATAAATGAGCACATCAGCTAAATGCAATAGTGCTCTAAGCACAGTACTTCTGACTTGGCTATGAAGACTTTCATATACATTGGAAATTTTATTACTATGAATCAATATCTAAAGATAAGTAGGCAACCACCGACCTTCAAACCACCCTTTTCATTGTAAATTTTCAGATTTTTACGTGATTCCAACTAGCATTTTTTATGCCCATTATTGCACCATACCCAATCAAACACAAACAATACCAATAACTCGGATGGTTCTGAAAATTGTAGTCGTGTCCTTTTTTGCCAGGAAGCGTAGTAATTCGTCTAACCAGTAAAACTACTAGAAAACATGTCATGGTATTTTTTATCTTGCTAAAATAATGAATCAAACGTGTTTATTAAAACGTCCGCGAATGGATGGCTGTTGCATTACTTGGTGGTGTGACGATGACTTCTCTTCTCTTGTTTACGAACTTGTTTGTTTTCTTCTTCAAAGCCATGGATTTTGAAATCTACCATCTTCCACGATGGAGGAAACAAATAGATAAACGGTTTAAAAAGTACAAGTTGCAACGGGACGGGAGGAATCGTAGACATGGATATATTATGCGAATCTGCGCATTCACGTGCGGCCTTCCAATTATCGATTTTTTCCAAAAGGTAGCAGATGATAAGACTGTTTGATAACTAACGATAAGACAAACAAGCTACAAAAGAAAGTAGGTATGTATACGCATACTGTTGATAAAAAAGGAAGGAGGCGGATTGGGACATTACCCTTTTGTCTATATGCCTCCCTCCACTGAAGTAGACGATTATGATGTGCATTGTCACGTAAACTAACGGGACACTGAAAATTGAATCTTTTTCGTTGTCTTGAAATTGCAACCGAAAGATTAAAAATGTTGTATCAGCAGGATGACCTTTGCATTCTGCACGATTTTCAGAGGAAATATATATTAGACATAAAGCTGGGAACAATAGTCTAGTATGATAATAAAGTCTAGTATGTGATCCGTACATATAAAGGGCTATTGCCAAATAATTTACTCAACCGTATTGTTCGGATTTAAATATATTTTCATCAAATACTTCTCCAATTTTGTTTACGCCAAAGAAAAGTTTCATTCCACACTTAAATGTTGCCCAATCTTTGACACTTCGTCCGATAAAAATATTTTTCTTATTTCTCAAAGGAAAATCACTGCAAAACACAGCTCCATACATTGTCGACCGACACAGTAGATAATGAAGGATATAAGTTGGTCCCATTCCCTCCCACTTCAACAACAACAACCAAACCAACAACACCTGTGCAATGTCCCTGTAAATCCCACATTATTTTCTAATTTAAAATGGACAAACAACGATAACATATCTATCACTATCATATATGATGACGATGATTGTTACTTTGCTTCATTCGAGTATTATTATTATTATTACGGCAAAAACAGGTTTCCTAAAAAAAACTGTCATCTGCGAAAAAGATCTTAAAACATTTTTGATAAATTTTTGGGTAGTTCCCCTCCTTTTCGATTCCCTTTATAGAAAGGGACCGTTTATGTTTATAAATAAGGAAAAAACTGACACCTACGTGGTCTTTTCTTGAAATCTCGATAAAAAAGGTATTTTGGCAACAGACGCAAAATACTCCTTCAAATCATCAGCATCATCAGCATGCACAAACTTATTACATTTCATATTTTATCTGAGCCTGAGACAACCCCCTTAAATTTTAAAAATGAAATTATTATGCAATAACTTCAACTTTTTTACGTCAATATTTCAAACAACCTTACGTCTACACTTTGAAGTGTAACAGGAATAGAAAGATAAAACAAAGTGGAAAAATTGCTCTTGAAATTCTAAAGGAGAAAAATGCCTACAGGATGGGTTGGATATTTTGGATTGGGGAAGGCAGAGCAAACCAAAACCAATTTTTTTACTACATAATATGATTATGATTACATCAAAAGTCGCCCTATGGAAGGATAAATGAGAATTTATTGAGGTAAATATAAGCAATATATAACAAACATACCGTTTATCAAACAACAAAGAATGTATGTTGCGTCAAACAAGTGATTTTGAGTAACGCCTCGTCCTGTTCAATGCTCTGTAGTATAAGAAGGGTCTTTCTATTTGGGTCCCTCACCCACACACTCACTTCATTTTGAAGAAAAACTACTTTTACACAAGTCAAGATCAAGAGTCAATGAAGGCCATTTCCCAATTCATTGACAGAACTAATTGCAGCTATGCATGTAGTATCTCCCCTTTCATACATTCAGCCATAAAAGTTAATTGAATACTCCTTCTAGGAATTTCGTTTCATTTAAGTTAGCCAAATACACTTTCACATGAGATTAAAAAACCGAAATTAAGGATGAAGCAGTATTGTCATGCTATCATGCAAATGACGGCCTGCAACAATTTATAAGCTCGGAAGTCAGAACAGAACTTGCTTGAGGACGATGGACCGAGACCCAGCCAGACATCAAGCGTATAACTTTCTTTTCTTCCCCATTCAAAGAAAAACAAAGCAGGTCCATTCTAAAATTCTAATGTAATTTTAAAGGAATAATGACGCACTTCATACGACACCGTGCACCGCCATCACATCACTGCAGCTTCTTCTATGACCGAAGGTATCATTATTATTATTCCTCCTGCTAAAAGTAGTAATAATAAAAATGAAGTGAAAGGCGGCCTCGAAGAAAATGCGGAGCTTAAGTTTTCATGACCTTAGCCATCCAAGTAGCAATGTCCTCTGGTAATAATAAACAATGGCTTATGTATATGTCTTGGTCTCATATTCATCCTCGCTTGAACAATGAACAACTTAACTCCAACTTTCCTCTCTCAGGAAAACCATGATGGGTATATCTGACCAGAAGTAACATCTGATAATAATTTCCCACAAAACAGGGAAACGAGAAAAGAAAATCAAGACTGAAAAAGAAGACGCTTTTTAAAAAACTCGACTAGCCTTGTAGACCTTAGTCTTGGTGGTGGTGTTGATAAAACATAAAAATAGAGGAAATGACATGCACAAAACACAAAACCTACACAAACAAAGTCCATGAATCTTTTTACCTGACTGTGGAAAGAGAAAAAAATGAATGTCAAGTGGAAAAAAAGATATTCATACAATATTCGTGATATAAAAACAATGTAAAGCAAATCCAATGTCCGCTCAGCTCAACATGTTCTGTTTTTACTCTCAACGAGTTAAGTTTTTTTTACTAAAAAAATAATATAATTTTTAATACATGCACGATTTTCTACTACGCATGTACTGCAAGAAGAACAGAAGCACAGAGAACAAGAAACGAGCACAAAGCTACATCATTCAACGTTTCATCCGTAAAGTCCACTCTTGTACTGATGGTGCTGTTTTGAAAACTACGAGATTTTTATTCTCAAAAGTCATAATAATTTTAAAACACTACTGTGGACTGCCTAACTATTAAAAAAATACCTTGTTCCTCCCATGCATGTCATGCCATCCACTGTTTTTATGAATTTCAATGTATGAATAAAATTGCATACGATGCGATTGGTGATTCAGTTTGTATTAAATTGTATTAATTTTTACCTCCTTTTTTATTGAATGCGCCTACTTTAATATGTCTACATGGGGATGTCTTATGGGTATGACGAGAGAACCCAGAAGTAAAAAGTTGAACTAATGTTAATACGCAGATTAGCACAATAAAACCAAAAATCTTGTATTGTTGCTGCTGGCTGCTGGTACCATTGCTGATGTGGTTGGTGATGCTGATGATGAGTGATAGTCTAATATATTAAGAAGGTGTGTGTACATACGGCAGTAAAAGGCAATGCATCATTATTATATTGCAATATTTTTTTAATCATTAATTTTCCCATGTTGCTCCGCTTGCCATAATAATAATATTAGCAATACGACTCTTGCATTTAAGATATCATTAAAGAGTCATATAGTCATAGAACACGTTAAAGAACAGAAGCACAACACTACTCAACGCAACTCATTGTTATATGCATTGTTGCTCTGTAATGTAATGTATGTACGAGTATATTATTATAATAACAACGATACATATATTATTACTGTACTGTGGCAAAGTGTCGGGTAATTTTGCAGAAAAAAGTGAAACTTTTGTGTCAAACGCGTGCAAAGTTAATATAATATATTTACTTTTAAACTCGTAAACTGCTCCTGCTCCTACATAAGTGCATTTTACTTTTTTAAACACGGCAATATATAGACTTTGTTCTTTTAAATGGATTGCTCAACACTTTTCTTCTTAAGCCTGAGAAAATTAGTTGTAAACTTACTGATGATGACTGGTTGGTCTGTGTGTGAGAATGGGAATCCAACTTATTTTCCTTTTCTTTTGCCACGCTATAATACACCATATTATTCGCAAGGATTGCAATATAGCATCACTCACTTCTCACTTCGATTTCATTATGATTATTAATTTTAAAATTTATGTGGAAAGCTTTGAAGCTATTTTTGGCTCTGGCTGTCTAAAGCTAAGCCACTACTCTCAAGAGAAGAGGGAGGTGGCGAGATATTATTCATTTTTTCTTTTAAAAAACTACGCAGGTACTCATCCACATATTAAGGAAAAACACCCATAGCATCAATCATTTTTGCCATTTTTTCCCTAGGTTGTTGGTCTTTCAGCAGTGTGAGCAACGATTCTCTCATTAACACCCTGACTTATATGTGTATTTTCGTATTAAAACAGTAGTTTTGCTGCCAATTTTATGATAGACACGTTTTCTTTGATCTCATCATCATTTAATAATAGTACTGATTTTACAAGCACATACGTACGTAAGGGTTGACTGATGCTTTTTTCCTTCAAAATTTTGAAATATTTTGAATTATCAGCAATAATTTGTAATGATAGTAATGATAGGAACGCTACTATCAACAATGTTAGTATTATTCATGCTGATAAATGTGTGTAAAAAGCGTACTAAGTTTCGATTCTGTGTAGAACTTAGAGTTTAGAATTTGATGTTTTTTAAATTTGAACTTTGCCTCGTAATCAAATCAAATACGAAAAATTAAAGTCAATGATATATAGGCATGTTGGAAATTCACTCCAATTATTCCAATAACCTTTTGCTGATAATTGTTATTGGCAAATTGACAAGACTCTTAAACTTCGATATCTACACCAGACATGGATTTTATGTAATGAAATTCGAGTGAGATTTTAATTAATGACAAGAGAAAATGAAAATTTTCTTGTGTGAAGTAACAAAGTTTTCTACCGTTATGCAATATCTCCATTTAAGGTAAATTATTTTGTACACTTTGACCCTTCAGTAACATAATGAAATTGATGAATGGACGGATGACAGATACCTAGGCATAGCATGGCTATGGCCAAGCCAAGCCGAACCTTAATTTTTTTTACGTAGGTGTACCTTTATACTAAATGTTGTTAACTAGTTTTTTACAAGTTAACGTGAAAGCCAATTCATTACGCTGACCATTTTTGTAGGAACAATGGCATATTTTATAAATAGTGACAGGAGCTCATCTTCTGAAACCGGAACGGATTGTACTAATTCCTCCGCATAATTCATCAAACTGAAGGACAGCTCAATCAAATCCTATGGACATATGGACCATCCGTTATCCATCCTAAGTCGAAGTCGAGGTTGAGGATTAACTATTCCGCGATTCGAAAACATCACTCTGATGGCCATGATATCCATAAACGGTAGTCAACATTTTAATACTTAATTCACATTTTGATGTACAATCTAATCATAACAGGATAATGGATAATATCACACTCCCAGTCGCAATCCAAAATTCAACCAAAGCAAAAGCAGTATCCCTAAAAGGGAAAACCGATGATGATAATAATGATGATGTTGATTTTCGACAAAGACTTATGTTACCTTCACCTCCCGTTCCAAAACCTTTCAAATGTTTAATGAGGAAATATGTATTGTAATTTACATCGCATGAAAGAGACTTTGCAATCTGTGTAAATGTGTACACGTTTCACAATCACACCTTCATTATCAATACCAAATGAATGACAGGCAAAGCATATTAGGCATGCTATAAATTATATCAACAGGGACAGTTAAATGACCTATCGATATCCAACATTAAACATACATTTTACTCACATCAATAATCATCAATTCGATTCCCAATCCTAAAATGATCATCATCATCGCTAACAATTTAATTCTTTCTTACACTTCATCTACAACCACTACCTACACAATTGAGTCAAACTGTGCTTCAATCAAATGGTTGGATGAGTGTAAAATTGTTGCTTTTAATTTAGGCACTCTTACTTGGTTCGCATAACTCATGTCATCTTATTTTGGCTGATCAATGTGCACTTGTTTCTTTAGGTATGACGATGTAACAAAAGAATGATGATGGTAATTATTCAAAGCTGGAATGGTAAATCTATGTTTAAAAACACGCTGAAATTATATCAGAGGGGGATGGTTGACGAATTCAGTCAAACCAAAATTTTTGCCATCTCATTTCCTAATAAAAACAGTAAAGGTCATCATGCACAATGGCAAGCGCAAAACAGCATCAATTTTACTTGTATCTCTTTTGTTACACGCAGCCCCGTAACGAGGGTAGTGCGGACTGTCGCGGCCGCGACAGGCCGGACGCCTAGGGGCCGTACCGCACCGAGCG